>VZSZ01001044.1:1222799-1235877 GCA_013398815.1 Ibidorhyncha struthersii
GCGGGGCGGGCGGCGCCTCTCCTTTGCTTACGCCTCAGGCGGCCCCGCCGCGGCGGAGCGCGCGTCGCCCTCGCTTGGTGAGGAAACGCCCCGCAGGACACCCGCTTTGGGGGATTTAGGGCCAAATGAGGTATTCCCGGGGTGGGCCACGGGCTACCGCCGCTGAGGAGGCGCCTCCCGCCCTTCCCGCTCTCAGCGCGGCCTGCCCCCGGGCGGCGGGGGAGGAGGGCGCCATGGCAGGTTGAGAGCACTCGGTCATTCCAAAAGTGAATTTAATACAAAACAGACAAAGCCAACGTGAAATGCAGTTCTGCACTGAACTGCGCAAACACTAATATTTACAAATTTCGACGTTTAAATAACGGTATAAAACACAGTGACTGCCAAGTGAAAATAAAACAGAGCAGACAATGGAGCTGTTTTTTTCCCCACAGCTACGCCGCGAGCGTGAGCACTGTCGCAGTGCACTTTAGCTCTAACTACTCACAAAACTAATTGTCCATTTTCAGGGCAAAGACACAGGTACAACGTTGCCAAGAAAGGCCAGACTTTGAAATTTCAGATAAAAACTTCGAAATAAATTAGGAAAAATACAAATAACACAGGCGTACAAACAATCTACTGGGTGGTTACAGGGCCTTCATCATTGTTGTATTTCAGATCCAGTGAATTTGGACATAAAGGTAATGAACGACACAGATGAACGCAGTAACGGCCGGTCTGAGAAGCCCTGGGCAGCTCAGCAAGAAATAACGCCACCTTCCCAGTTTGTAGGAAGAGCGTGTCCAAAGCCTGTGCACATCTCGTGACTAAAATAAATTCTGTTTCAGTTGGAGCAATGCTCTGAACAGCCTCGGGCTGCGACAGAGGACGACTGAGGTGTGCTCCTGTAGATTTATCAGGAGCCAGGACTCCTCCAAGTCAGTTTCCCTCTGTGCTCAGATACCAGCTGAAGCATTTCCCATTAACATCTAGGTTACATGTAGCACGCACCAGGTTTTGTCTCCTAATACATTCATTGCATTTGTGCATTTTAAAAAAAAATAGCTTTGCAGCTGTTTAAAAAAAACCACCTGTAATTACAAATGTTGAGTAAAGTCCACAGGAAACAATTGATGATGGGGTATCATAAGTTACAGAACATTGTATGGCAAAATTTAAAGAGAGAGTTTACATACCCAAATAGAAAAGAAAAAAAGGGAAATGTATTTATCTGACCCATACAGAAATTAAAAAATAAGAAATCAGCCAGATAATAATAAAATAAATTTGCTCTAATACACAGCAAACGTTCCTGCCCAGCCACTAAGATGACGACATTTCCAGGCAGGATCTGAACAATGGAGAAGAAAGTACAGATTTAATTCTACAAATCCTCTTGTGCATCTGCTGTTGTGTGGATCTTCACCCTGCTAAAAGTGCACCAGCAGCCACGGAACTGCCCCGCAGGAGTTCTTAGAGGTGACTGAAAGCTGGTGTCACGGAGCTGCTTTTGCCCCCCTTGGCTGCCACGTGCCAAAGGAGCAAAAACAATGGAGAATGTGTAAAACTAGCAAAGTGTCTTTCATTCCATCATTGCTCTAAACTGCTGCGCGTACTTAGACAGCTCCTCAGTTTGATCCTGAAGTTCCCTCATAGCATCTGTGTTTGGATATTGCATTGCTGCATTTTTGGTGGCGACAGCCAGATTCTTCAAGAGACTGCAAAACCGGCTGCTGCTGTGGAGAATGTCGTTCCGAGCATCTCTTTCTTGAGTTTCCTGGCAGAGAGAATCCACTAGCTTTTGTCCCACCATAATGATCAATTTGCTGTGGGATATGAAGACTTCAGGTGGCTGGTTGCTGCTCAGACTATTAGTAAATACACCAATTGCCTTGTGAAGTGCACTGAAACACAGCTTACAGTGTTCGGGGAGAGCGATTTTCTTTGCAGAGTCCTGGCTGCTTTGAATGACAGTCTTTTTTGCAGATGGCAAAACCTGAAAAAAGGTTAAAAAAAATAGACTTAGTCTGGTGGCACACTGTTTCTTTATTTGCTCTACCCTCTATTCTTCACGTGTTTCTTCACTTACAGGGAGTTTTGTTAGTTAATAGTCTCCAAATTGCCCCAGCCCAGGAGTCTTTTGCAATCATTTTGCTTTCCATAAAGTATGAGACCTCAAAGTGGTATTTTCTCCCGATTGTCTTTGTTCCCTAAACAAACTTCACTGAACATGATTTTAATAATGGATAGCACACAAAGTGCTGTAGCTAAACGTCAATCCTTTCTACAGTCTGGACTTCAGGCTTTCAGATAGTACAAAACATTCAGACTTGATCTTTAATGGTGCTGACTTCATGAGGGTTATGAATGATTAAAACTGTACAATAACAAGAGAGTCAGTCCTTATACCAGTGCATGACAAGATATTTTGAAATACTAACTCTCACAGCCTTATCCCAAATGATAGACAAAGGCAAGCAAATAAATAGTATGACTTGAAACTCGAGTGGTTTGTTACATTTGAGGAAAACTAATGTTTTACACAGGGTTTCAGCAGTAATTCTAAGAACTAGTTCTGGGAAAATTAACCATGAGGAAACAAAATAGTTCTCTGTGGATAGATATGTGTGTCCAAATGCAAATTATTTTGAATTTTAGCAAGCACAGAAATCAGGGACTACAAGTCCTCATAAGTAGTAGTTTTCAAAATCAGAAATACCTTTGGTTTTGAATCTGTACTCTTCTTTGATACTTCTTTACCTGAAATGATTTTCTGTGCCTGTTACAAATCAAAATGAAAGCAAAGTTGAAATGGTTTACATAAAAATTTGAATATAAATGTGTTTTTCTCTTATTTTGGGGGGAAACAACTACTTGCTATGCAGCCTTCATATCACTGACAACAATGGTACATTTATTAGAAACAATTGTAGGTTTTTTTCCTACTAAAAATTTAACGTCTGTTCCTGCAAGATCTAAGACTGAAACCAACATCAACAAAACATAACATTTCCTGAATTTGGAGGACAAGCCCCAGCATTTCTTTGTGAAACTAGGAGAGTCATATTCTTAGTAGACATTTCAGTAACTCTAAGGAGAAAAAAATTATTCTAACAAATAAATTTGATAATTCACAGTAAGAGTTAAATAAAAATTTTCTATGAAAGCATGCTTTCCAATACACCTCAAGTTAGAGAGTTAACATCTCTTGTATAGTCAGAATCATAGAATGGTTTGGGTTAGAAGGGACCTTACAGATCATCTCGTTCCAAACCCCCTGCCCTGGGCAGGGACACCTCCCCCCAGCCCAGGTTGCTCCAAGCCCCGTCCAACCTGGCCTTGAACACCTCCAGGGATGGGGCAGCCACAGCTTCTCGGGGCAACCTGCGCCAGGGGCTCACCACCCTCAGAGTGAAAAATTTCTTCCTGATATGGAAGTCAAACAGACGTTGATAGTCACATCAAACAAACACAATGTACTGGCAAGAGAAGAACTACTAGTCAGAAGAAACAAATTGCTAACTCCCAGCTAAAAGCTGCCTCTCGAATGAATTTAAATGGGCAAGGCAAAAATCTTTTCTCAGTGCTGGCTCGCTGCCTGGGTAAATTCTCAAATGCCAGCTCTTTTTAGTACTTAAAATTACTGATCATTGTACATGTGCCATCTAGCACACTAACAAAATCCTGAATTCACATAAAGCCTTGAAAATAGAAGTAGTGCAAACTGAATTTGGCATTAGTGCAAAGATAAAATAGTGCTAATAGCTTAATATCTGCAAATGATCACGAATATAGATAGTAAAATCCAGTTATACTGACCTGTAACTGAACATAATCACAGTCCTCAGTGGCATTTTCTTTTGGTTTCTCAGAAGAGCCATGGCTTTGGTTGGGTTTATCAGGAGTATTTCTTTGAAGCGCATCTATTTCTATTCTTCTTGGCACTGTGATTTGTTTTGCCATTTTGTATTCTGGGTTTGCTTTTGATTGCTTCATTTCTTGTTCCTTCTCATTCTTTCTGAAGAGAAGCTTTCCATTGGCAATGATGATGGATACAAACCTCTTGATATCATCTGGAATCGTGCGGGCCACCATAACAAAGCGATCAAGATCATCTGGGTTGTTCTGAGGTTTCCCGAGGACCAAAGCCTCTAGCGACCAGTTGCAGTTGTTTAGAGCTTCTCTCGTTTCTGTTAAGATTTTGAACGAGTTCATAAGAATTTCTAGCTGTTTTTTAATTCTGGTCTGAAGGTTGTTATCTGTGAGGTAAGAGGCATTTATCTTTACAACTTGAGCAAAGGCCAAGAATTCTCCCAGCGATACTTTTATGTGATCGACTGCTCTATGGATTTCTTCAATGCTTTTCTCTAGGTGCTCTCGTAATCTCCATTTACTACTCACAAAGATCATTAAACTCGCGACTGAGCTGGATACACTGTGCTGCAATCTAGTCAGTGTCTCTATGGCTACATCAAGGTCCAGTTTAATTTCTTTGGCAGGCTCTTCTGAGGATGACATAGAAAAAGACTCAGAAGAAGAGTTTGAGGATGTAGAGAGTGTGCTGCTTCTGCTGTCTGCACTAGAAACAGATAATGAGTCTTGTTCTAATTTGTCATCTCTTGAGAGCTGTGGAGGAGCACTGTATCCGTGGTCTCCAGAACTATCGCTGTTTTTTTCCATCTCTTTCTTAGACTGCAAAGCAGCGGGCAAACCTTTTGGAATATCGTAAACATTCTCTTCAGAGATCTGATTCTCAGCTTTTGGAGCCAGGAGACTTGAGGGTATATCACAGCTACCGTTTTGTGGCAAAAGGAGCAGGTCCCGTGAGGATGGAACATCATAAAGATGGATATCTGGAAATGTTAATTTCCGTTGTGTTGGTGGAATATCATATAATTGTGGATTTACAACTTTGGCTTCAGTATTTGTTGTTAGCGCCTTGTACCTGGCAGGTGGTATATCGTACAGCACCTGGTTCTCCAAGGAATGGCCAGAAGGGTTTTGTTTTAATCCTGTTTTTTCAGGTGACACTGGAATATCATAAATCCATTCTGACTTCCGAGGAATTGGCAAGGTATTGTAACGGCCCCAGAACTTTTGCTGAGATTCGTTTTCTGGAACATCAGTTTCTCTTTTGGGAGGGACATCATATAACTGCAACAGAGCACACAGGATTTATAAGCAGTGTTTTATACAAGAAATAAGAAAAAAACCTGAATTCTCAGAGCGTGCAAATGTATGCAATTCTAGTAATGTCAATGGAACTGCACCACAAAAAGGCTAGCCCGTAATTTTTATTTTCTTTCTAAAACGCACAAGCTGCACATATGAAGGTTAAAATATTTTGAGCACAGGTGATTAAATCATACAGCAGTGTCCCCAGCCAGTGCAAACTGGGAGCTCTTCCCTGACTCCTTTGGGGTGGGAAACTTTCATAGTTTTCTGAAATGGCTACAAGAAAAGTGAAATGCCACTTTATTAGTTAGTAGGTGATGTTAAACACTCCGAGTTCATTAGCCTCAGCATAAGAAATCACTTGATTTTCCAGTATCCCCACCCACATTCATATTCACACCCTGACAAAAAAACAAATCACCAATAGACACAACTGACCATTCTCAAATAACTGCAATGAGTTTAACTTATTACTTGACACAGGTTTGCCAAGACAGATACAGATCTTGCTCAATGCCTTAGCAATACGTGTATGCACAGCTGAAGTCTATAAGCTGGAAAATGTGAATGCAAGAGCACTTTGTGTAAGAAAATCAGACTAATACTAATAGTCATTGGCAGGGGGGTTGGAAGTAGATGATCTTTCAGGTCCCCTCCAAGCTAAACCATTCTATGATTCTAATAAAAATTTTAGAAAGAACTGGCCAGGCCAGGCTTCCCCATCTGCAGAAAACACGCACGAGAAGGGGAGCCCAGACCACAGTGTTTCAGACCAAAGCCAGAATTTTCCAAGTTTCCCATGAACAAAGAATTCTAAGAAAATTTGATTTTGGAAGCAATGATAAACCGTGTCTCTGAAAGGAAATCTGCTCCCAGGCTGTTGCAGCTGGTCGGTACAATTGCTAACAGCCATGAAGATGTCAGGAATGCCAGCTTCAACGAGCAATCGCTGACATGCTGGCGCCCCGGTTCTGGGTAGCACCAGTCCGACCGTCCCTGCTGAACAGACTCTGTGCAAGAGTGGCTTCTCCAGTCGTGGGTCAGCCGTGAACCTACAGCACTTCTCTTTAAATCCACATAACTGGGAAACCTGAGATTTCGTGTGCCGAGATGGTCTGCCCTGAGATCCCGCACCTCAGCCACGGGCGTGTGTGCTAAGGAGCCTGTCAAAATTCTCTTGGATCCTAAAACCGTGTGGGAAACCTGAAATATCTGGCACTCACCTGATAAAGAGTTTCCATTAAGGCACCTTCTTTGTTGTGAAATTTCAGATCAGCCCTTTCTTCAAAGATGGCATTTGTCAAACGAACAGTGGGGAAAAGACGTGAAGCTTGCCACCCCCCCAAGCCAGGTGTGCTCCACTCCCCAAAACGGTGACAGTTTCTTTTTGATTAAATACTACAAAAAGACATTCAAGAATGTAGGGTATGGAATTTGCTTTTCACACCGGCATAAAAAGAAGTTAAGGCAAGTGATCTTGGTCCCTGCAGTCCAAAAAGCAAACGCAAACAGAGTGGTACTCCTCGTCCTAGTAGGTACCCTGACTAGCCAGGAGCCAGGTAGCATTTGTCTCTTAAATACGAAGGACAAAGTACTGAACTGAAGATGTGCTGGTCTTATCCCCACAATCACCTTGAGGGAGTTTGAGCACACGTGCCCAGCGTCATAGCAATGCGAGGGTATTCTCTTATGTCTGACAGGTCTTACTTACGTTGCCCACTGGTGAGTCTTTCTGGATAATGGCTCCTGCCTTTTCTGGGCTGGATGGGATGTTGTAAAGCTGCTTCTGCTCTTCCTGGAAACCCTCGGTGGATCGGACCAGCACAGAGCCCTTTCGTGCAGTTGGCGGAGTGGCACCACTCTGGTCAAAGGGAAGAAAACAGGTTGACTTCAATCCTTTTGGGCCATATAGCGCGTAGCTCCAAGTTGGGACATTGTGGGTCAAACTCAACCCACTGGAGAGCTGCTGGAGCACCCTCCCGTGGCACTGCACGGGAGCACCGTGGGCACTAGGTGGTGCCAGGCAGCCGCCACCTACACGCCTGGCGCTGGCTCTGAGCAGGGATCACCCCACTTAGACAACGAATTGGGTAACACAACGATCTTTGTGGGTAACGATAATAAATGAATTAGAGTGGGCTCAACCCCGCACTGCCAAGTGCTGCTGTGGAGGGCAAGATGCGCGGGGAGGGTCCACGGACATGCTCCAGTCCCGCACGCACCTTTGCTGGTAGGTGACACGGGATGGGGATGGGGCCTGGCGTCTGTCCCATCCTGGTGACCTGCACAGGCTGCATGCAGTGAGCCATAGAGGAAATGTGGTGATGCTCACTCTGCCCAGGGAAGCACGGTATCGAGAGCAAGACCAGGTAACAGGATGCTTCGGCGGTAGATGCAATCGACATGTTGCCCTTACCCCGAGTGCATCATGGTTACATGATCTAATCCCTTGCGTTTTCTTGCCCAGGAGGCGCTTAGTGTGGGTGACTTTTAGTTTCTTTTTGTACATGCACTAGTGACTCTTCTGTAAACATCTTGAAATCTTCCTGATGAAATGACAGAGAGACAAGGCACATTTCCTGACGGATAAGCCAAGGCAGAGAGGCTGACACTGAGAATTCATCTGTGCCCTGGAACTCAGTGATGGTAAAACTGAAAGCGTCTATTAGAAACATACCAAATTTAAGACACATTTCTCTAAATGTCTAGCAGATTCAAAAGAAAACTGCTTTGGGCTTTGCACTTCCCAAAAAATACATGGTTTTCTGCCAAATTTTACAAAAAGCAAACAGGGAAACACTAGCGTTTACCTTAAAATCTATTCTGATGCCCTACAGGGTGTCAGCTGCATGGGGGGACCAAGGCAGGACTCACCTGTGTGAGTAAGGACTCCCGGCGCTGCATGGATGGAACATCATACACTTCACCCCTGATATTTGGGACTGAAGCCCGGCATGCTCTCGGAAGAGTAAGCAGGTGCTTTTAGGGGGAAAACAAACAATAATGAGAAAGCTGCAGTGAGCAGTAAGCTCAGGACATCTTTGAAAACTCAATGAGTTGAATAGGCCACCATTAGAATAATCACTCTTAAGTGATTAAAAACCTTTCAGCTTTTCACTGATGGTGATAGACAGGAACTGACCTTACAAGCAGACAGGGTAGTTTTTCCCCGTAATTCTCCTTTGATGGCATTTCTGCTTTATTTCAGATAAGAAAAGAATTGGCACATACAAATCAAAGATGATCTGCCTTAATAACACCAAAGGAGGGAAAAGATTTGGAGAAAATCCAGCTCAGTTATCACTTAAATCTTTAGACTACTCAAAAGCAGAACCACTAAAAAAAGAAAGCGGGGGAATTTCTACTTCTCCAGTCTCACAGAGCCATTAGGTCAAGCCATATTTAGTGGGAGTAAGAGCAGCAAAAAGGAACAGGCTGAGATACGTTATTCGGTAATTGTGAAAAACTGACTCATTTGCAAGGAGTAAACATAGTTACCTTAATGTCCTGTCCAGCTCCATAAACAGAGAAGTCTGAGATTGGAATTACATTCTTTGAGTCAATTACTAATTCTCCTGTTTGCTTAAAGCATCATTTTAAGAGCTATGACTAGATCTGTGGGACAATTAGTTAAGATGCCAAAATATGAATGTTGGGAAAGGACTTTTTTAAAAATCAGCCCCAAAACCATGGAGCTTTGCTCATTTAGCATGGGTTTAGCCTGGCTCTCTGCAGCTAGTTTATAAATAGAGAATTGTAAACTACTGACCCACAGAAACACAGCTGTGTTAATATAAATTCTGTAAAATTGGAGGTAGCGTTCTCCATCATGTGAGCGAGTGTCGTAGTGACTAAGGTTAGGGGAAATGTGATAGAGGAACAAGACTCTGGCTTTACAACTGTTTGCTTGCCTTTGTGAAAGCTCTTGGCTCTCATCTGAAGAAAGGGAATGATGAGTGACCAGAAATCCCCTTAGTGCTCTGCGATACAACCCATTTTTCTCATGAATGAAGGCAGAAGAGACTTTCCTGAGTAGAAAGGGTAAAAGATGAGCAGTATCAAGAAAGCCATCCTTAGCCCACGTCTGTTTTTACATGGACAAATCTTACTCGGTATAGAGCAAAAAGGAAACTCAATGAATATCATATCTTACTACCACTTCAAGAACAAATTATTTTAAAACACTTTCAGCCACAGTGTCCTGGTTTGAGGTAAAGTTTTTACGACACAGTAAAGCAAGAAGGTGCCCTGACTATTAGGCAAGAAGTAAAGAAGTGACAAGGCTTCTCTACAGGGCGAAAGCAAACAGGCTTTGAGGGACTTTGTTTTGTTTTATTGCTTTCAGTCAGCTCCCTCAAAGACTTACAGTGGCTTTACCCAGCTGCTCAGAGGACAGCTGAGAATGCCAGGAACTTTGCCAGTTGTCCCATAGGATCTAGGCAGGGCGGTCCGGAGCGCTGCGGTTCGCTCTGCGCTCGCACAGGCTGCTCAGCCCCGCACCTCCCTGTGCATCTGTGTATGGCTCACGGCCACCGCCGTACAGCTGTGCGGTGACAGCTGTGATGTTGTGCAAGAGGCAGCTCAGGCAAACCTGAACTTCTAAATAATAAAAGCAGGCTAGGACTTTTTTTTTCTTTCTCTGTTAGCGTAAGCGATGCTTGGGTATAGAAACCCATGAAACGACAGAGACACGGGAACAGCCAAGGAGCTCTTCTGTTGGGCCATTCATTCAGATAAAGGATAATAGATGATATTTTCAGCCTGATTTGCTGGCACAACATGGAAAATTTGTATCAATCCCACATTCCATTTGCAAATGCCTTCTTCAGGGTTCGGAATGCAGATAAATCAGATCACAGCAAGGGCAAAAGGGTCTTTTGTAGCTATTACTCAGTTTGAGCTCACAGTTACGGTGGCTGTACACAAAGGCTGAATGTGCAGCTGCAGCGCTGAAAAAAGTTGGGTTTCAGTCACCAGAGACGCACCAACTTTGCCCGTTTTCCAGCACCCATTTGCCAGACAGAAGAAACCAGCACCTCGGTTTCCATAACTTTCCTTTTGGCACAGTGGGAGGAAAGGTGGCTGACTGAGCCCCATGAATGATCATTAAATCAGCCTAAAAGGCTATACAGTTCAGGGCTGAATTTCTTTCCTTTCCCTATTAAAATTTCTAATGTCATTTTCATACACGGAATAAAGAGCCACCCAGGGCTGAAGTGCTTATGGGACTGAACAAAAACTTGTGCTTGAACTCCCTTTCCACCTGATCTATTTACCTTTTATTATGAAACAGTCCCCATTCATTTTATGCTGAAGAAAGCACAAGTTTTTGTTGTTAAGACCATCGATGCAACATTTAGTCCAATTACATGTTCCACTTGAATGCCCAACGCAAGGAGCAGGGAGAAAGAAGCGGCCGCGCCAGGCAGCTGTAATGAAACCCTGGAAAACCAGGTTTCCAGTTCCTCTGTAACTGGGGGGACTGGTGGCTGTTGTCATCCCATGCACCCTGGTGACTGTCTCAGCAGCAGCAAAAACAAGCTGCGGGAGAAACTGATTCAGGCCACGCAAACAAACCCAGTGTCCTCCAGCACATCTAAAGTAGGTGAAGAGAGAGGTGGCAGCACTCTGAGCTTGCTGAGCTGCTGGAAATAGGAGAAACGAGACCAAAGGCAGCAATCACACAGCAAAGAGTGAGTTTTGGTTTTTTGTTTTGTTTTGTTTTTTTTTTTTTTTTTTTTTTTTTTTTTTTTTTTTTTTTTTTTTTTTTTTTTTTTTTTTTTTTATTTAATTACAAATCATCTTCCTGTGCAGATGGATGCAAAGACCCCCACATGTGCCCAGAGGGCTCTGGATGGATGCATGCTGTAGATCAGAGGAGAGAGTTCTGTGTCTTGTTATTTTAACTTTGCTGTAGGTTTGTAAATCATTTCTAGATTCTTCCAAACAAATGGTATATTCTTTACTTCCTGCCCTATTTTACAGCTGCTTTAAACTGTCAAAAAATGAGGGAGTGCAGAATGTAGAGACTCTCATCTGTTGCCCAGAGCAGCGTTTCTCACATAATGCTATAAACTGTAGTAGAATTGATGGGAATTTCCTAAACACCATTTATCTGAATGGCTTTGCTGCAAATTCCACTGAAATGCTCAGGCCAATAGCCTATATTAGTTTCCCGCCCCCAATGATTGTTTTTACTAATAACATTTGTTACTTTTATAGCTGCTTATGTTCTTACCTGGTTTGTTGAGCTTTGGGTCCTTTCACTGAGCAGCTGTGCAGCCAAGGCTGGTACCTGGTAGATCCCTTGGGTAGGCAGGGTAGAGACCCTCGCTGGAGATTTAACCCACCCCTCCATCTTCTCATAGGTAGACGACAACACGGTAGGCTTGGGGACGGAGGGAACCTGGTAGATGTTTTGTTGGCCCGCTGGCGACTCTGCAGAGTCGCTCCGGGTGGAAGGAGGCAGGAGCAGAGCCTGTGAGGCAGCGAGGAGCTGGAGGCGGTTAGCAGGGGCCAGGCCCTGCCTGCCATGGAGGGAGCATTTCCACCAGCCCTCACTGCCGATGACGTTCTGGTCCAGAACCGTCAGGATGTCTCCTTTGCGGAAGGCCAGCTCGTCCGAGCACTCCGCCTTGTTGTCGTATAACGCCTTCGCCAACGTATTCTGGGGAGAGAAAAAACACCGGCATTGCACTGTAACACCAATAAAAATCATAGAATTGTTTTGGTCAGAAGAGACCTTTAAGATCATAAAGCCCAACTGTTAACCTAGCACTGCCAAGTTACCAGTAAACCATGTCCCTCAGCACCACGTCTACACATCTTTTAAATACCTTCAGGGATGGCAACTCAGCCCCTGCCCTGGGCAGCCTGTTCCAGTGCTTGATAACCCTCCTGGTGAAGTAATTTTTCCTAATACCCAATCTAAACCTCCCCTGGTGCAAAAACATTAATTAGTTTCCAGTTTGGTGTTTATCTCCACCTTAATTTCAATTTAGTTCAAGTCCACTGTTTTTCACATTAAACAACATCTCTCAGAGCATTGGTTTCAGAGAGTTAAATGTTTGCAGCCTGTGTCTACTCTGTTCAGTGCAGTAAAGAAATGGATAGTAATAATACTGCGATATGTTTCTTCACCACCTTTCCCCTCCTGAGGCTCTTGCAGAGCATTGTTAATGTTCATTACTTGGACTTTATAAAGCATCCCTATGTGAAGAATAGCTGATTTTTCCCACTGGCATTCTGTAAATTCTTTGCCAGAAGCTGCAGAGAAAATGCATCAACCATCAAAAAATAAAACTCATGCCTCCCTGCCTGCTGCCCAATTTATCTGAGGACTTCTGCTGTACACGAGAAAGACTAATTTCTTGGGGGAGGGGGGGAGGAAGAGTTACTTATTTTCCTTTAATTTCTTTTTTCCCCTCCGAGGACCTTGTGAAGACAGACCTCTCAGTAACATCAACACTAAGGGGGTTAATAAGTGCCCCGTGGTAACACCAGTGGCAGAAATACTGCTGAAGAGCAGCGGTGGGCTGTGGTGCTTCTGAAGACGCAGACTCCAGCTACCCATGCCCACGTCCAGCCCAGACTAGAGAGCTGGATCCTACTGATCCAGAGCATCCCAGGCTAATGCTTTATGTGACACGTTAGCTCAGGGGAAAAAAAACAACAATCTATGCACACAGTGACACCACACAAATAGCTCTGCTGGCTGGTAACCTTCATGGCAGGTCAGTGTGTTTGTGAGCTGATCTTCAGGTAAGCACACCCAGAAGAGTGTCTGTGTTTTTCTCCATCACACAGACATCACCTGTATCTAAATATTCCTGTCTCCAGTATATCTTTTAGCATCTTCATAGAGTGCTTTATTGGTTTTTTTTTGTTTTTTTTTGTTTGTTTGTGTTTGTTTTTTTTTTTT
>VZSZ01001044.1:1236855-1257098 GCA_013398815.1 Ibidorhyncha struthersii
AACAAACCAAAAAAAAAACCCAACAAAAAAAAGGGAAGACAGCCAACTTTTCCTATTCTTCATCAGCAACACTTCTCGATCTGGCTTAACATTTGATCCCTTCTTGCTGGGCACTGCACAGACACACTGAAAGGCAGACCCTCTTCTTCAGACCTCGAGAGGATGGGCAGAGAGACACCATCCCCCTTTTGCAACCGGGCAACTGAAGCGCGAAGGGCCTTATCCAGGCACAGGCAGGAAATTGTTGGCAGAGCCAGGAAGCCCGAACTCAGGAACTGAGCCCCTCTTAGGGCATTAGACAACAAGACTGTCTTTCCCATTTGCACCAACGCAAACAAGAGGAAAATTTAGTTCACAGTGTGGTTTAACAGGCACCTAAATGTTGACATTTCCCCAGCTACTTCTTTCTTGTGAAAACAGCATACTAAACACAGTATTTGGCCTAATTCTTTAATTAATCAAGGTATGAAACTACATAAGTCTAATTTCAAGTTTCATTTGTTTTAGAGTAAATATGCTGATTTTCACTAGGTCAGGATTTGGCCTGTACACATCAGCGAGAATTTCTGCAAACAACTACTCCTGACTACAACCCAAGTTATGCGCACTGAGGAGGTACTCTTCCCATCGGTGATACTTCAACAACAACAAAACGTGACTGCAACGGGTATTAGCAGGAGAAATAATTCCAACTGTTCTCTCATCTCTTTTCCTAGACATTGCTGGGTCTGCTTTGCTGCAAAACGAGCGAAGCCAGAGAACAGCCAGGTCAGGGAAAGCAACAGGAAGGTCCAAGCTCCATTCAACAGCAAAGATATTCCACGGAAAGGTTGTCAAAGCTCAACTGACCAACGTTTCATTGGGCAAAGTCAGGTGAGTATGTTCAGGGGCACCTACACGGAATGAAAAGTTAAATTTTAAACTTACACCATTAAAGTCACAAACCTTTTCAACAGAGGGGTCTCTTCGCTTGAAGCGCAGCATACATCCCTCTGGTTTTGCCAAATGTCCAAGGGCGAGCAGACCACAGCCAGATACCAATTCAAAGCAGAAAATTTTGTTCAAATTTTGGAAGGTGGTCTCCAACTTGTGGAGCTCAAATTGGGGCACGTGTGCTTACAGCTGTAGGCAACACAAATACCCAGAAACCTTTGAAATCATTTCAACCACAAACCAAGCAGAGGATTTAAAAAAATATAATTATAGAACACCACAGAAAACCTGACCTAGCTGGAACAACAAATTCGTTTATAGATCATCTCATATCCCAACTGTAGGGCTGGAACCAAAAAAATTAAGACCCGGGACAAAGAAGTGATGGATACAGGCCCCAACCTGCAGATTATAGAACACAAGTGAATTAGAAGATTGTCAGACCTCTGCAGGTCACTGGAGCTCTCAAACAGCAGAGAGGAAAAAAGAAAAAAAAGAAAAAAAGAAAAGAAAGACCAGCAAAGGTTCTTCCATCTAAGGCAGTGATAAGTTAGATGTCAAGTTTCAGGACACATGGTCATTACTATAGAGTTGGAGCACCAATCTTTTCCATCCACTCTCAGTTTCGGTATTGCATAAGTGAACAACAACATCGTTCCATTTTTCGTGGTTTTCTTTCAGGAGTACCAGCCCCTCACTGGCAGAACAGGCCAGCTGCTGCTACAGATACAACTCGGGGTGACAGTGAAAGGCATTAGTGATCTAACGGGCTTGCAGCCCTTGGTGACATTTTTCAGTGTGTTTTTAAAAGGGTAGAGAAATTTAGGAAGCTATTTTAAGGCTTTCTTATCCTTTTGACTTAGAACTAGTCTCTGAAAGAATTTATAAAAGGAATTTGTAAAAGCCTCTCGTTGCAGTGAAATATGAGGATGCAAAAAAAAAAAAAATCCAAACCACAAAGACAAAACAAAAAACCCCCACCATCTTCCCTGAACAGACTCTTCTGTGTATTTTCAGTGCCCGCAGCCTGGCGGAAAGCTGCAGCAACACACTGAAAAACCAATACAACACCACCACCCCACTGAAGTAACTTCATTTCTGCTGAATTCTAGTCTCCCCAAAAACACAGAAGGAGGAACATTTTCACAAGGCCTAAAGACAACAGGGCAAAGAGGTCTGCCTTTATATTTTGCTCTGTTCTCCTTTGCCTCTCCATTTAAGGACTATTAAGTCCCCTCTATTTCTTGTTTCCTTTCCAAGCATCCTGGTGCTCACCCAGTCCCTCAGGACCCGATCACACCAGGGCTGGTGTGGGAGAGGCCTGTGAAGCATTTATGTCGTGTTATCGCCAAAGGAACGTAGGCAATACCATTCGTATAAGTTCCATTAGCTTTTAGAAGTCCCAGCTGTGGATTTAACAAGTATTAGCCTAGGATGCTGAAAACCAGTGTAATACTGGTAAAACTGTACCAACCCCCCAGCAATGCAGAGTAACGCTCCCACGAGGAGGGTATGGCCATGCTGAGTAAACCAAAGCACGGTGAGGTTGGGCAAGGAACCACCACTCTCCCGCCTGCTCCTTGTCCCCGACCGGCATCCAGCCCACAGCCAGCTCTGCAGCTCAGCATCCCACCGGCTCCACCCGCTTACGGGAGAAACAGTTACTGAGAAGCCACCGGATACCAAATCTGTTCCAATTTGCTTTGCGAAGAAATCTCATTTTTTGAGACACTCTCAAGAGAACGCATCCCAGGCTGTTGATTTTTTGATCCCAGTAACAGTAGGAGCAATTTTATAGACAAAAGTTACAGGAAGTTTCTGGCAGGTGAGTGTTTGACCTGACAGCAGAGACAGCCAAGGTCTACCAAGTCCATCTCCAGTTACAGGGAGTGAGGTTATTCGTAGTACAGGCTCTGGCTCATCTAATGTGGAGCTATTTGTTAGAAATCGGGCCCTATCTACACTTTCAGCTGTCCAGGACATATGTAAAGAATCACTGTGGCAGTGCCTTTCCATCATGTAAGCAGAAGCATCTCTGACCTGCCATTAACTATAAACAAGTACCGCATTCCCAGGATCGCAGAGACCTTACGGGATGCTTAGCGAGGAGGAAGCTGTGCTTTGAGGCCAATGGGATCTGCATTTTTTCTTTATTACCAGAGGAGCGGAAACTGGCTGTCTAACGCTATCATCCACAAAATGCCATCTAAGGCCAGCTGTGTATAGCTCTTCGTTATTTTACACGATCTCGTTAATGTGTCCTTACAATAATCAAAGTGTAATACTAAAGCAACACAGATGAGATCAAAGTGTTTTTCCTTCTCTGACATTTGTTGCTTGTTCCCCGTCAGCAGCCCTGAAAAATCTCCCAAGACAAAGAACATCCCAAAAGCCCGTTCATCGCCCCACGAGAGCGCCCCGCGGCAGACGGCGCCGTCACCCTTCTCTCACCGAGCAGATTCTAACGAGACGATGACAGAGCACAGACCTAGAGAACTGCTTTAGGCCCTCTGCAACCTCTTCCCGAGACCTTGTTCTCCCCCATACAGAGTCCGTGACCTCGTTAGAGCGATGCAAATTAGTCACAGATCTTGAGCCAACCATACTGAATGGATTTACAGTGTAAGACCTCTGGTAACACAGGTTCAGTCAACTTAGGTGCGAAGAAAGTTCTTGTGTCACTGGCAGTGCGTCTCCTTTTATTGGATTGTAGATCAGATGTTATGATAGTAACTCTCCCTATAAATCTGATGATTTATATCTTTATAGTTCATGTATCCTTATCCAGCAACACTCCCACTACAAAGCCTAACAGCCCTCGGGACTCTTCAGAATGAAAGCTGTTAACTTATGTTTATTAATGAGGAGAGGGAAAAATTTTAATTAAGAGCCAGTAAAACTGATGATTACGCAAATTTGTACAATTCTATAATATAAAATTCTAACCTTAAAATGGGAGTACTCACACAGACTGACATTTGTGCTCTATTTACACAATAAATACCTGTGCTAAGGCAACACCCCCCCGCTGTTACTAAGATCTGATCCCTCTCCTATCCAATCCCTCTCCTCAGCCTGTAGTACTATGCAGCAGAAAAACACCACCCTCATAAAATATACGCAAGTGTTGCTAGAAAAATCCTTCATGATTATCAGATGATAATCTGAGCATCTTGCCTGGAAGTCTGCCAAAATAATTTCTGTACTCCTCTCTTCCCACTCAGTTTGTGTTTGGAAACTCCAGTTCACTGCTACATACTATTTCATGTGATACATAGGTACCGTAGTACTTCACTGCATTTGAAATAATAAAAAAATAATATTTTTCATCTATTGTCTTAAATTTGCTTCTTAAAAACTCCATTGAAATAATCTAAAAAGAGAGATAGTTTTAATTATGGGAGGTTTTGTGGATGAAGATAAATATTTCTGAGCTGCATTTTACACAGACAAAAAAAAAATCTGTAAACACTTTTACTGCAGGAAAACGGGACTTAAAATATTTGAGAAGGAAAAGATACAACTACAGGCAGCGGGTTGTGTTTGCTAAACAGTTATGTTCATGCATCAGTGACACCCTCTGACATGTTTACAGAACTGTTTCCAGTTAATCTCTTCACCTCCCAACAAAGCTGAAGAAATAAACATTCTCCAGTGCCCCGTTAGCCGGGAATGGGCTTCCCAGAGCAGTCCCTTTTAAATGGTTGGCCAAGCTGAGTCAAATTAAGTTTTGCCCAATTCAGTTAATTGCAGAGAGATTTCACATGGTCAACATACCCCGAAGAAAGAAGAGTTTGTCTTAAACACTCAGATCTTTCTCTACACGCTCCTGCCGCCCATGCGGCTGTGGGCTCTGCACCCCCCACCTGATGTGCAACATTTTCTGTGACTTGCGGAAGGAACACTGTGACTTATTTTGGAAAATAAGTGTTCTTGTTATAAAGAAGCTTCAGATCTTTTTGTACAAGCTTCAACAAGGAATGGATGTCAGGAGTTGCTTTTATTGGCTATTCAAAGTGCTAATTGATTTTTGGAGGGTGGAAGCGGGTGCTAATCATCAGGTTCTGAATGGTCAAGCAAGTTTTTGATAAAATAAAGAACAGCCAGTTTCTAACCTTCAGGCAGAACCACCTAGATGGAAATTGTGCAGCTTCACATTAGTCAGTGCTGCAGGGGTGGGAATTATGAGCCAGTTCTGGTAATATTTCCCAAACTCCCTTTTCTCCACTAATGTAGTTAATAAAATTATAGCTCTGTTAAAACCAACGGTTCTCAGTGCGATCAAGATTTCACTCCCATCCGTAGCATTTTTGCCTGTGTGGTCTTACGCCCAAATTCAAGGAAAAATAAACTGCCATTTCCTGGTATTTAAAAAAACAGACGAGGTATGTATTTCTGGGTTTCGGTTCCCCCTCCTATCCAAAGGTTTTTGCCGGTATGCACCAAATTACTTTACTTTTTTGGCTTTTCTAAACCTTTTAGTATCTTAATTCATTTTGCTACAACATTTATTTCCAAACATGGATTTAAAGATAGAGAAGTCTGATGAGTACAAGTTTTCTTTTTCTGCCTCCCAAGCAACAGATGCTTCAGAGAGACCCGTTAGAGCGGGGTCCTCGCTCTCCCTCCTCCGCCTGCCCGGGGAACGGGCAAGAAATCCCCAGGGCAGGTTGGCAGGAGCAAAGCGCAGATTTTTCGTTTGCAGTGACTGTCGTATATTCTTCCTCCCGGGTGCACAAGCACGAGGGGATGCCATCCCCGCATCCGTCCCCTCTGACCTGCGGCGGAGTTTCTGCAGATGCCCGGGATGTGGCAGAAGTGACGGCAGAAGCTCAGGGTGGGTGTCCTCTGATTCAGTATGAATCAGCAGCAACACCGCAACTCCCAAACGCTGCAGCTTCCTCCAGCTCTCTCACTGCAGTTATCTGTCCAAAAACGTTGATTTTTTTTTTTCCAAGACCACCCTTTTGGACAAAGTTTCATTTGTCTAAATGAATAGTTTCTCTGGGGAAAAGAAAGGGATGTTTTTTCCCCTGCCCTAATCCCGATCTGCGTGACGGCTCCCGTGCGGCAGCTGAACGCAGCCCCTTCCCCTGTCATTGAGGGGGGACACACGGGGACTGCGCAGACCCTTCCCGAGTCACAGCTGCCATGTCAGGCTGAGACACCCAGCTCATCTCACAGCCAAAGACTTTCTGCTTAGCACAAATCAAGCTAATGCTCGGTGTCTGCACGCTGTGCTGGAAGCCCGGGCAAAGACGTTAATGCGTGACTATAAAATGGATTTGATCCATCCGCTTATTCCCCCCCTCCTCCCAGAGCAGAATTTCCTAAAAATGAGCACTGCCACCACTCCTTTCCTCTTTTGAGCTTCAGTTCTCTTTGCAAAGAGCACTGCAGGACGTGGTCAAGCGTTACCCTAGAGTGCACACACTTTCCCAGGCTCACATAACTCATCTTGAAATGATTTGACATTTCTTCATCAAAGAGTGACTCAAGTTGTTAAAAGGTTTCCATACCCATTTTCTAGTAATCAGCATAACCCCCCCCAATCCTTTTTCGAGATAATGTATAACTCAAACATTAATCATTTAAGCTCATTATTTCCAAGAAAATATGGGAAGAAAGGGATGTCCTACTGGCTAGCCAGGGTCATTCATAGTAATCTTTTTAATAAGGCATATTATTGCTTCATATGCATGGTACAAAGCCTTACCCTCCAGAACCATACTGTTGTTCTTGCTAAACTGTTTTTTTTTTCCAGCTTAACTTGGATTGTGTTAAAAAAATTAGGACCACGTGCTCTGTTAGTAACACACAAACACCACCAGCGTGCTTCAAAAGGGGACCCTCCTGACAGACACACATTTCCCACTACGTACGCTCCCACTGCTGATGAAACAAGCGGAGCCATTAGATCAACTGCAACAGAAATAAAATAACCTCGTACTTACATTGACCTTCATTTTGTTGTGTCCCGTTTCCCTGTTACTCCATCACCTACGGAGGAGGCTGTGGTCTCCCCCACCCCAGTTCCCTCGACGGGGCGGGAGCACTGGAGGATCTGGCCGGGAGCCGGGAGAGCAAATGCACAGCCCCTTCCACCTCCTACTGCCTCTGCTGGGAGCCCCACAGGAGAGCTGCTATTGGGAACGAAGGGAGCTAATTACGTAGCAAAATTATCTCCAGGGTGCAATTGGCCTGCAGCTGCTGATGCTAATGAGGGCCTGGTGCAGGACGGACAGATGTCCCTCCTGCAGAGCCCCCCGGGGAAACGCCTCTTCTGCTTTGCAGCCCCATCTTCCCAGCAAAACGCGGGCAGTGCGGGTGGACCACAAACCCAGGATTGGCTTTGAAAGCATTTTTACAGCATCATTTTTTACTCCTGGCTTTTGTTTGTTTGGGTTTTTTTGTTTGTTTGTTTGTGTGTTTGTCTGTTTGGGGTTTTTTTTAACTTGAAAGTGGTTTGATATACTTTGAAACTTTCACGTTCAGGTCTCTAGAAACCTGAACAGATCTGTTTGCAGTTATGGATATCCCTGCAAAATAAGCACACCCTTCAGAGGCAGAAAACCCAAGCAGGAAAGCTAAACATTAACAGCAGCCGAAGGGTTTTGTTTCTCTGATTATTTCAAAAAATTCTTTGGTATTATTAAATAATAGTGTTATTTGAAATTATCCGTAGTTGGTATTTGCTCAGCAACAGCCCTGCCCAGGTTGTGCTTATGGTAATGCACTGGTTTTACTGCTTTGTATGCGTTAATATCTTGAGGTTTTCAAACTTTTACTGGTTTTGCCTTTGTACATGCTGCCTTTTCTCTGGCAAACGCCTTTTCCTTCCTCTTTCCATGGTAGCTTCAAGATGAAATTAGACACTTGCTCCCAACCCCACAATCACGTAACTAGAAAAGCAATGCATCTTGAATAGAAAATGCTGAATTGAAAACGCTTTCTCAACAAAATCTACACCTCAGGGCTGGGGCTGGGAGCAGACAAGCAGCAAACGCCATTGTCCAAATGGGAAAGAATTCCTGGCACAAAGCAGCTCATTTGAATGCCTTTGGGGTTTTTCTTTTCTGTTCTTTTCTTTTATTTTCTCCCTTTTTTTTTTTTTAATATCACAACCAGCAGTTTTACTCATTTGAACACTCCACTCACGCAGGAGATAAGGAACAGCCCTTCACTTACTACCCTGCAATTTTTCAGGTGCTACCAGCATTTGAAGGGATCCAGAAACACAAGTAACAAAGCCACAACTTGTGGCCACAAACCTATTTTCAAATACAATTAGATGTTCTCTTGAATTAATCCCCGAGAGGAGCCTGCTGCGCGGGGCAGGGACACCCTCCGCAGACCCTGGCCGTCCCACGCCGGGGCAGGGACCCCCAAGGGACTGGGGCCGTGGGTGTCCCACGCCAGGGCAGGGACGGAGGGGCGGAGAAAATGGGGCAATAATGAGGGAGCAGCAGCAGCCGGAGACCTCCGCTCCCTGCCCCAACCGCCTGTGCCACCGCCACCTCCTTGAAGGAACTGGGGCGGACCTCCAAGGAACTGGGGCGGACTGGGTGTACCCCCCACAAAAACACGGCAAGTTGAGTCTAGGAAGGGGGAGGAAAAGTGTTTACTTTAGTGCCTGCTTTGTTGTTGATGGTTCATTCTTCTCCAATCACCCGAATCAGTGATTAGAAGTTTGTGTTAACTGGCGATAAATGACATGAGGTGAAAATTCCCTGGGTCGAGACCGTTTTGTCCATGACAGAACTCAAGTTTCACCTCTGAGATTTCCCCAGGGAAGCTGGGAAACGAGCCCCCCTCCGCCCGCTGCGCCCCTGACAACAGCCCCAATTTATTGTCTGAGACTGGGAAATGGAGATGTCACCGGTCTCGCCAGTATTTCCTCTTGGCTATCGAAGTCCCTCCTTGCTCAATGCCTTAGCTCTGGCAAATCCTAGTTTGAAGCACATGTTTGCTCCCAGGTGTTTGAGGTGGGGACTGGGGGTGGCAGCAGGGACCCCACTGCCGCGGGGCAGGAGGAGCTCACAGACCCAAATCTCACACCCTCCTTCACGCGCTTGTTTGTGGACAAGGTGGGAATATATGAACTGGGCATTTTGGACGGACGGACAAAGTTCAGATCAACTTAGTGTGTGTTTAAAAAACGCTCCTATCTTTTCCTTTGGCAACAGCACGGAAAATGTTGTCAAACAGCACGAGAAGTATTTCCCAAGCGCAGCCGTCCCACTAACTGTGTTTTAAATTGCACCAGGAGGTGCAACGTTTCCTGCGCAGACTGTGTCGCAGGTGGATGTGCAAGAAGAAAGAAGTAATATCAGTTCTCCGGCTGTGCTCGTATCTGAACTCATTCCCAGAAACGGTTTTCCTGGTGAAGGTGGAATAGTTGGGGCACAGCAATACCTGCAAAGCGTTACCTGTTGCAGTAAAGCTACTGATGGTTGGCACATGGTGCTTCAAGAAGTCCAGATAGAAGAAAAAGCACATCCTTAGTATTCTCATATTAAGTATAATATTCAACTATTATAGTAAACAGTACTGCTAGGGTAGTATGAACCTTATAAACAGTTCAAAAATGATACTGCAGAAAGAAATTTGACTTTTTCAATTGTTATTTCAGCTGAATTTGACTGGGTGCGCTACGGCTGTGTCTAAAGATCTCACAGCAGGACAGGAAACCAACTTGCTACTATTCTATTTCTTTAGCCATTGGCAATCCATTTCAGAAAACTAAAAATATCACACCTAGAAATAGAAACTCTTCTCTGTATAGAAATGAAAAATGTCCTGCATAATTTCTTTTTTCAAACGTGAAAAGTAGTCCTCTTATCTTTACGTTCCTCAATGGAAAATTTTGAGGGCAAAAAAAATGACTCATCGAGCTAGTACTAAGCTTTGTTCCCCCGCTATATTTTGTATCGAATTTCCAGGAGGCAGTTTGTTTACAGTAAACAAACTGTAATCCAGGATGAAAATAATAATTCCATTACGCTGCTTATTAGACTTGCAGACAGTAGGACAATCACGGCATTGGCTTCGAATCGAGGCTTCAGCATTCTCTAACCATCATAGCTGCAGCAGGGTATTTTATCTATGTAGATATATAAAATTATACTAGAAGCAATATGAATACACAAATAAATGTAAAAAAAATTATAAACTAGTTCCAATCTTTCAAAAGAAACAAGTATTGCACTTCAAAATTCCTTCTGTTTTGCATGCAACGTAGGGAAATTATCTACCATGCAACAGGTCACCTGGGCTGTCAGTGAAAGTCCCTGACAATATAACCTTGTCTCTAATGTTACTACCGGATGGCACTCTGTCAGCTGGAACCTTGAAGTTATATATTCATTATTTCACAAATGTGCTTATTCACAGGTATTTGCTTTAGTCACAGGATTCACAGGAATCCTCCTTTATTCAGAGTCCTCCCCGAGAAGACATTTCTTCCAGTTGATAGTTTTGTCACAACAAAAAGCGGAGGGAGGCAGTAGGTACAGGAGCACCGTAAAGAGCCCTCCGTCCGCCTTGAGATGAGAGTACCGAACCTCACCAACATCACCAAGCGTCACGCTGGATTCAAACACCATACCTACTCTAGGAGCCTTTTTTCTTCATCGTTTATATGCTGTACTCAAAAAAACCCAAACAGACGTACCTTTGCAGTTCTGTTGATTCTTAGGTTTTTATCCATGGTTGTCATTCAGCAGCAGCGTCCCTTTGAGCAATACAGAGTTACGGCAGGATGAGGAGACGTCAGCTTTGCACAGTCACCCTGCGTTAGGAGCTACGTCTCAAGAAAGCACAGCTGACAGCTCTACCCCTAAAAGCTTTTAGGAATTTGTAGAAAAGATTCTCATGAAAGATAATGTCTGTGACAACAGACAAGATTAAAAAGAACAGGATGCAAAGCAGAAAAACCCTGTTAGAGTCTAAAAGCGAGAAAAAATGTCTGCAAGTGGAATTTTCCTTGATCTCCCTTGTCACCAACTTGTCGCAATTAACCGCAGTCTGAAGTCTTACCCTTCTGTTTTGCTACGTGTTCCTGTATTTCCCCTTTTAGAAATGTAATGAATACAAGAGCACTACGTCCCACAAGGGGCTGCGCGATGCTCGATACAAACGAGACCGCCACAATCAACTCAACTCGGGATTTCGAAGCCAACATTTTTCACACCTTCCAAAGTTGTCTCAACACGTAAGGCACTGATACCATTTTTTGTTTGAAAGGGGCTTTGCGAAAAACCCATGTATTAGCACCCATACCTGGGGTGAACGCTGGGTGGGACTGCTCCTGGCTGCACCGAGGCTGAAGCACACACGCACACAAGTCACCGCGTGGGCTTCGGCTCCCGTCCTGCAATCCCCTGCTCAGCGAGATGGGCAGTTCCGCTGCAGCACGTCTGAAGGGTTCCTTACAGCCACACGAACTTCCCAACCTGAACAACAATTATCTGAACTACTTTTCCTTTATCGCGCTTCAGTTTTTCCTGGGATTCAGTCTCACAGGGCAGCTCTGATGGAAAAATAGCCTCTGCGTCCAGGAAATGGGAAGTATGTCCCAGACCAGTATCCCCTCTTAGGTGGAAAGTTTGAAATCTGTTTTAATGGGTGGCAAACAAGCCTAATTCCAGAAGTGGCCTTTTAGGAAAGACTTTCCCTGGAGCTGTGTGCTGGTTACTGACTGCCAAGTCAGCATGCCAAGGAATGCTGAAAGACACAAAACCGTAATTATGATTAATGTCGAAGTTACTTTGCTTTCAGATCGGCACGGCTCGTTGGCCCAATGTGTTAGCTATGGCATCGCCTTGCCACGTTTCCACGATAGCTTCTTCCAAGGAGAGGCAAGAATAGGTTACGTGCCAGATGGGTACAAGGGACTTTTAGACAGGTGATGGAGACTTTCCTGAGGAGGTGATAGATCCCAAGCGTGACAGTGCTGCTCTGAGCGGAGCAGCTCACTGGGACTTAGCTACCAAGAGAGACTGACTGCAAAACTTGTGAAGGGCCAGTGGCCGCACTGGAATTTTAATGGATCGAATAGAGCTGCTCGGGGTGAAGCCTCTCTGGCTGTAGCAGCAAGCATCATCACATGAATGTTGACTTGTGATACTCCCAGACTTGCACCGTGAAGAGATGTATTCCCCTGCAACCAACGGCAGATCTAAGAGCACAACTATGTGTGTACCAGCTATGGCTCCTCTTTACTGTACCTCCACGCAGGCTTGCTCTGAATGGCCCCTCTCGGTCTCGTCCCCTGTCAACCACCGCAACTAGCAGAGTACCACTGGGATATTGGAATACTGAACAATTTCACCCCGGGGCTGCGTTATCTACCTAAACAGGATGAGTTAAGTTTTTTCCAGCCCTTATTTCTTAAACAGAAAACCCCAAACTTCTGGCCTCAAGCAAGAAAGAAACATGCCCGCATCTGGATGTTTTTGCATTAACAGAATAAAACTCTATTTCTACATTGCCAGTTAAAAGACCACAGAATTACGGAAGCCTGAGGTGAAAGCGTGCTGCTAACTTACCAACCACCGCAGTGGTTTAATACATAAAACATCAAAGTAGCGTTTTAAACATAGAAGAGTTCAACCACCAGTAGCAAATGTGTTACTTATGGACAGCTTCTTTAACAGCATTAAACCAAACGCGGCACTAAAAGAAAAAGTAGCAGGCTGGCGGTGACAGCAGCAGGCTGCTGTGGCTGAGAGTAGAGCAGCCACTCACAACTGCATCAGGACTTCCCTGTTCCCTCCCACTAAGCTCTGGTTCTCACTGCTTCTGCACCAAAAAAGCCACCAGAACTGCCATCTCATGCCTCCCATGTTCAATTTTTAGAAACCTGAGGGGAGGCAGAGGAGGAGCAAAGAGGATTTCTAAGGCTGAGAAATGTTTTGCACAGCAGCAGCTTTTAGGAGGAAAATTAAATTTCATTCTCGACCTCTAAAAAACCACCTTACATACTATACTGTAAGTCTATAGTTGTCTGATTCAGATGTAACACGACTAATTCATCAAGCTTTAACATGTCCCCAATATTAATTTCTCCTTTGTTACATACAAAAGAAAAGTAATACATTTCCTTCTTTATATATTAAATAACTTTTTAAAAGGTAATCTTTATTTAAATACAGACAAAACCTGTACCCTCATCAGCCCTTGACAAGATACTGCAGCAGCGGTAATGGACAGTTAATCCAGCAGTAAGAACAATCTTACATTTAAAAACACTCATGAGAGCAAGTGCTGAACTTTTGACTAAAGGAAGCCTCCCAAACGTGCAGCCCAAGAGCAGTGTATGAGGATGCTTGAATGAACACATGGTAAACTCTGCACAGGCAATTAGCTGTAAAAACAAGTAGTGAATTTTCAAAATCAGAGGAAGTTTAAGCAGAGTTTCTTGATGATCTGTACTTCTGTTGAATAGGATGAGGTCTGGGAAACTCAGACTATTAGAGATAATAGGGAGAAGAAACAGTGAGTCTGGGTTTTTGAATAACAAAAAAGAATGTAATTCAAGTGCCGTGTAACAGACTTGTAAGATGAAAATTTCTCAATAAAATGAAGCTAAGCAACATTTCTGAGGTACATATAAAGAAATTAATATGCGCAACAGTTTCTTTGAGTGGATACTAAAGGTCACTATGGCAAAATTATTTTTATTTTCACATGCTGCAGCACTGTCACATTTTACAGTTGCAGCGTGGATACTCCTTGAAAAAACTGTGAATTTACTCTGAGGTCCCACTTGTTATGATAAATTCAAAAGAAGACAAGATTTCAAGTCCGAGCTTTAATACCTGAACTAGAACACCATTTCTTGAATTCATCTAAACAACTTAAAATGCTGTTTCAAATTCTTATGGCACAAGACTGACTCGGAATAGAAAGTCCACTTGGCCAATTAAAAAAACCCAACAAACCTACCCCAAAAGACCCCTGACTAAATGATACAAAACAGAGCTTTACAAAGAATGAATCAGAACTGAAGGCAGCTTAAGGCTTCATTAAAATATTTGCCAAGTTCTGCTGCTACTTGTGTAATCCATTCTTTAAAGAGATTTCAGTGGGATTGCACAGACACAACGCAGAGCAAAACTGGCTCACACTGCCCAGTTTGAGCAAGATAAGAGTCACATTATCTTTCGCGAGATTTAGAAAGACAGGAGAACAAGTGCAATCCTTCCTGCAAGGATCATTTTATTCTCCCTGCCCCCCTCCTTGAGTACAATTAGAGATGACTTACAAAAATTAATGCCACACACACTAATAAAAAAAATTAATGTGGGGCAAAACTTAGTCTCAGTGTTTTCATATTTTTCTGCCACATTTGACAGAATTAAAAAACAGACACAGCACGGCTTTCATCTAGGCATCTGTTGGCAGTACAATCAATACAGGATGATACAATGCATCTGGATAATCACTGTTTTATAAATCTGTCCTTAGTCTGTTGTTGACCTTCTGTACCAAAATCTAGCCCTGTAGTCATCACTGCAGGTCATGAAGCCGGGATTGGTAGGAGAATGGACAATACAACGGACAATGCTGTTGTGCCCAAGAGAAAGAAGATTTCTCCGCTCAGCAGTTCTTGAATCCCAGCAGCAGAGACTTATGGTCCTTTCATCTGGAAGCAGCACGTAATCTTCTGTGTGGTTGAAGACAGCTTGTGTCCTGTGTACTTGTCGTCCACTCAAACCAGCTCCTAAATACATGCAGCAAAATATTAGCCCAAACAGAATTAGTTTTAGAAAGTTTCCAAAGACCTAAGAATAAACCTCCCCTAAGTATCAATTTCTGCAGTCTACAAAGGAGCCTTATTTTCTCACTTAGTCTACCACTTCCACATACAACAGGTGAATCAATAATGAACGTTCTTTTGTAGTTGTATACATGGTATACTCTGAAATTTCTTAGAAGACAGAAAGATAAATTACTCCAACTGTGTCAGTCAAGTCCAACCACTCAGTATGAGTGCAATCACTTAACTTCAAGAGCACTTTTGCCTTGTATTTTTAGTATGAGGCTTACAGCTGTAACTAAGGGGAAAGACCACGGATGACAGAATACAGAGATTCTCATTATCAGTGACAACTTTTGTTTTTGGTGTATATCTCATATGGCACATTGTATGACCTACCTTGGCCATACCTTCCCTCCATACCCTTCAAATAAAATGTGTTTCCTATATCGGCATTTACTTTGCAATGCACACACCTGCATCCTACCTGGTATTTTGCAAAAGTTTATCAAGGAGGTGCTGCACCCTGCTGGTTCAGAGCAAAATAGAGCTCATGTACAAGAACAGGACCGTACACATCCCAAAAGCTGATACACAAAATTTTCAACATCCTCTCTTCTTTCATGCTACGACTCCTAATGCTTAAGCACATTAATGCTTGACCCAGAAGGCTCCCCCGTCACACAGCTGCTACCACACACAAAGCTTCTATATCCTTTGCCAGTTCTTAAGTCCTGCTGAGATCAAAGCATGGTATTGTCAGCGTGCTCAGAGTATGACTACCTTGCACACAAGTGCATCGGGGCGGGGGGAAAAAAAAGGAAAAAAGGAAGCAAACCAGATGCAGCTATTTTTCAGAATATTGCCACGGCTCACTAGAGCCATCTTTTGCACAAGAGTCTGATGGTTAAAACAACTGTCCCAAGGTCGGTTCAGTTCCCCCTGTCTGGGTGGGTACTCTGCAGGAGAGTAGCCGCCTTTAGCCAGAAATGGATTAGGTGTTAGTTTTGACCCTTCCAGTTAAACTGTGCCCCTACTCTAGCAATACGTAGAAAAGTCACAAAATCAAAATGCTCACTAGCAAGAAAAGTGGTAACGCTGTTCTAATAATCACCATTTCTAAAACACACTTTAGAAAAACTAGAGAACAAAACCCTCTGCACAAACGTCGTAGTCCTTAGGGCAGCGTTCCTTTTAGTTTTCTCTAATTTAGTGATAACTTCCCTCCAAAGCAATGGAGTAATGGTCAGGAAAGTCTCCAAGATCTATTCAGACTAAATACGTTTATACTGACTGACATACAAGAATTACAACTTCTCTTCTGGAATTAGTCTACATTAAGTGTTTCCAAAACTTTGGGGCAATTAATCCTCAAAGCAACAGTCTCCCATTGTCTTTAAGAATTACTGTTCTTCTGACACTCCTGCCGTGGGTCTGTACCTGAAAAGGAAGGTACTTGGAAGCTGACCTGCCACATACCTGTGTATTTGACCAGTGTTCGACCAGTGGATATCTCCCATAGTTTAGCTACAGAGTCCTTTCCACTTGACAAGATATACTTTGAATTTTTGGAAAAAATAGCAGAACAGACTTCAGCTCCATCATGTGCCTTCTCAAAAGTAGTGATACAGCGATTTGAAACACCATCCCACAGTTTGATGCATCCATCCTTACTTCCTGTCACATACATGTTTGCACTTGCGTTGTAATTTACTGAACATATAGCATCAGTGTGCTGATCTTGAGGATTGCAAGACACAAAACACTGGAAAGTATTGATATCATACAGTCGTAAAGTAGGGTGCTGGGTACCAACAAGTATGAAATCTCCAGAAGGGTGAAAAGAAATTGAGCGCAACATCTCTGCTTCCTGTTTGATCAAAAATACATAATTGGTGTAAGAAAGAAAAAAATCCGAAATGGAAGTGTAAATTCTGGTGGCATTACAGTGCTACAAAACCTACTTAAGTTATCAGCACAATGTGTTCTGGTTTTGCAAAATAGAAAATTGCTTCCTATATGATTACAATGGCAGGCTACCTTTAAATGTATCGTAGTTTTTGTCTTAGAGCAGCTTGCAGTGCCTGCTTATTTTTGGGATATCACACAAAAGTGGCAGGAAGCTTTGTCAGCCAGTCACACACCCCAAAGCCCACCACCACATAATCCCAAATTCTCCTCCAATACCAAGATAATATAATTGACTTCAAAGGTACCCCTCTTAGATTTGGTCTAGATTAACAAAAAGCAGACAAGCGCTAGATTTAAACAATATAGGTATCCATTACGCACAAACACTTAACATGTAATTACCATAATGTCTGCAAATTTTGCGGCTGCGTACTCCTGCATACCTAACCACTTAGAAACTCAGACACAATTCAACTCACTGATACCTCAGTACTCATACATTCAAGCTTTGGTTGCTCTGAACTGGTATTGTATCTAACCTGTATATATTTGAAGGCTCTTTTGGCAGAAGGTTTTGAATAATCAAACAATTTTAGTGTGTAGTCCCTTGAACCAGATGCTAGGATCTGTTCTGTTGGATGAAAAGCTAAACACGTAACTTCATCCACATGATCATACAGAGTCCGAATAACAGGGTGATTTTCCATGTTTTGCTGTGCTGTCTCATTCATCATGACCTACAAAGAACAGTCAAGAAGTTAGAGTGTTAGAAATCAGAACATGCTTTTACAGGAAAAGTCGGTTTTATACTTGCCCAAGTGGGAAACAACAGCTACCTTTCTGACATATGACTAGCCACATAATCACTATTATTTTAATGATTTGAAAGCCATTGAAAGCTATATTGTCATTGAAAGACATGAAAGCCATATTGTCATCAGATAAGATTCCTGTATCTTAAAAAAGGTCAACTGACTTGCTCAAGGACAAACTAGTTTCAGTAGCAGAGAACTGATGCAAGAAAATGTATCAGCTTCTTCATAAACAGTCCAAATCAAAATCCTGCATTGCTGTAGGAATTAAGGGAAGCTGTACCAACTAGGAAAACTGCAGCTTTTACTCATGCTGGATACTGCTGAGAATTTGGTATGCACTCTGTGCAAAAAAAAAAAACCAACGAAACACCACCAAAAAAACCAACCCCACTTTTAAATTGCTACCTGATAACTGTATTGGAGAAAAACTGAAGCAAATAAATATGTACTCTGTGAAACAGTTCTGAAACACAGCCACTGGAGGCTGTAAAGGCGAAAAGTATAAGTGGGTTCAAAAATGAACTGTGTTCATACAATACAGCAATTATCAGCAACTATTAGAAGCAATTTCTGGCTCAATTCTCTAGGCTGCTGCCAGACGTTACACAGGTATACTTGCCCTATTTCTTCTTCCTTTTCTTCAAGGGTACTTTACGAGCCGCTGTTGGAGTAGGAAATACGGCGAGACAGATATTTAGTCCAACCCACTGAGCCAGCCACAAGGCACAGACATGGCACGAAACAGACAGCACCTCAAGAATTCACAAAGTGGTTACGATTCAAGTCATATTTTACCTCAATAGGCATAGCACTTTTGGCCAACATTCTCTCTGTATCAAGAATTTTTATTGAGGCATCAGCAGATCCTGTAGCTATTAACTGTCCGTCTCTGCTATATGTAGCTACACGACACGGTCCTTTATGAGATGTGACATAACAAGTCTCGTATTCAGAAGCCTCAGGAGACATGGTCTGTACATCTGCATCAAATTCCAAGTCAATTCCGGTGCCCGGAGCTACCGTATCTGACCGTCCAATTGCATATTGAACAGCACTGTCATCGTTTTCCATTCCTGAAAAGAGAGAAGTTGATGCACTTAAACCAGGTTAAGCTTCTCCTTAAACAGCTAGGCTGTGGCCAGATCTATGCTACAGACTTCGGTAAGAGCTGTGAGTCAGGTTTTAAGAGAAGCAGCCCCTGTTGAATGAAGCTAAGCTAGCAGAGCAGCTTTAGTTACACAGCAGTACTTCTCGTGAGAAATGAGAGGTACTTTGGCTACGCTTAGAGCAGAACACAGCTCTTAGAAGTTAACTGTGGAAATACAACCAGCAAATATTGCAGGATGGTAAGTACTGATAAATGCACTGACAATCAGTTACTGAAGCCATCGGCAGGCCTCTACTCAGCTTTTCACAGAGGAGAAACAAGCCCCAACATTATTATATGAGATTTGAAGTAAAAAACTGAAGCATTGACTCATTCTGTTCCTTTCTTGTCTATTGCATTGAAGAAAAAAAAAACACCCCACAAACAACTATCCCAGCATTGTAAATGAACATTTTTACTCCTCTTCACACCCAGTCTACATTTTTTTTTAATTATTATTTCCCGGGTGCATCTACAGAACAAAGACAGTTCAGCACTGGAAGTGGTAACAGGGCAGACAAGAATTTTCAGCTATGTGCCCAACTGTCATCATCAACTGATCAAATGCAACAGAAAAGTTTTTGTTGCTTTCATCTACAAATTGCAAGTCTAGCATTCTTATTTCAAACAGACATAAAGCTTCACATATTTATACCCTTGGAACTCAACTAGTTCAGGCAGCAGAACCAGTTCAGTTACAATACAGAGAAGACATGATGTTATGGCTAGACCTCTTCCAGTAACTTAGTCAGCTTGTTTCAACAGCAGCTCAGGTATTCTGACTGCACACTGCGGCACAGATGGACTTTCAGAGAGAAAGATACAGAGAGAACAGGCGATACCTTTGCTGAGACCCTAGACTGTGAAGCTTATTTTCTTAAGACTGATATATAAAGGCTAGTGAAGATTGCCAATGGAAGGGCTTGCTCCCTTTCCAACACTGCCAGGAAGAATCATATAGAAAATATTTCTAAAGTTGGCAGAGAACTGTGTGGGTCAGTTTTCTATTAGGTCTGTGGACTCAGTGATCCCGTTCACTGGAGTGTATTTTTAGAAGGCTGCCAGTCACTCAGGACCCTGAGCAAGTATTCTTATGTGCTACAGAAGTTCAAACAAACAGATTTTGACAACACTCAGTGATCTGTTTTGCTTTTAATGCATACTAAGGAACGAAACATAGAACTAGAATGACCTTCAAAAAAACCCATGGAAGCAAAGGCTGTATCTAAATATACAGAAATGTTATGATATTACTAGACATAACCTTTGCATAAAAGATGTATTTTCAGTAACACTAACCTCCTAATTCACACAGATTTAAGCTATGGATTTAGAAATTGTTTTTTTTATGTTAGCTTTTTATTCCAGCTTACCTAACTTAATTAGGTGCAGCAGTTGTTCAGATGGTGCACAGACTGATTGTGGTTTTATCTCATTTATCAAGCCATTAGCAATATTTATGTATCCATCATATAGTAGCTGACTAATTATCAGTTTATAAAGTTGCTGACGGTCTTTCAAACTGACTTTTGTTCTATACATTGTGAGCAAGGAATGCCTTGGAGGGGCCTGAAATAAAGAAGAAAAATCATATACGAGAGAGTTGCATGAAACAACCACAACCTTTAAATAAAGCACATCCTGCTGAATTTCAGTGCAGACACCAAATACTACC
>VZSZ01001045.1:6703-41759 GCA_013398815.1 Ibidorhyncha struthersii
AGATACCCTTGCATTGAACTTGCTTCTGAATGATACAGAGTATCATATAAAAGTGAAGGATGAAACTAAGGCATGCACAGAGTCCTGGTTGCTTCAAATACTAATTAAGCTCCAATGGCTCATTATTATTCCCATGATGGAAATGTTATGGGAGGGGTCATGTCTATTTTTCAGAGACTACTCCTTAGTTCCAGTGGTTTTCTTCCTTCAGTTTTCATACAGGATGTTGAAATGCCCACCAGGGGTGAGATATACTTGAACAGAAATATAGACTTTTGCATTGATCTTTTGCCTTGCCTATTTGACAGGCAAATATAATTTCCAGTTTCAGTCTGATGCAATGCTGACCTTAATTTCAGCTGGTAGCAAAGAAATCTTGCATCTTCTACTTCAGTAGAAAATAAATACACAATCTTCCAGATACATTTTGCTGTTTCGAAGGCCCCTGATCTTTAACAGTCATCTTTTCTTTTTTCTATATCAAAAAATATCAATACATAGTGCAAACAAATAGAAACTGTAACTTGCAAATGTTCTCAACAGCTTTCACCTTGGGAAGACAATGACTCTGACTGTCTTTTCACCCAGTTTGGGAGATATATACCATTTTCACAGTGGTACTTAGTCAGCACTTGAAGACTTTACCAGGACTGTTTCCCCAGAAATGACATAGAAGAGCTTTCCACATAGGAAATTGTAGTGTCACTTCCCCTCTCATTAACTCTTCTCTTGTCATCTTATTCTGTTTGATTAGGGTTAATATCTAAACTCAGACAGGAGGAAAAAAACAGAGATGGTTCCGAAATCCAATTAACCCTGCACTCATAAATCCCATTGTCCACCCGTGATATCTCTAGTGCAGAACGTAGGAGACTTGGTGTTCTTATGACAAAGCACTTGAGTGTCTCTGTGTTTTTAATGGGATCAGTAACAGACTATTTTCAATTTCTTGTTCTCAGGGACAATAAAGCTTGTTGGCTGAGCACTGGAGTCATAAATTCCAGAGCAGCAGCAAGCCAAACACTTTGGTTCAAAAATGTGAGCATAGGATATAATTCCCTCTTAAACTCTGTAATATCTGGATACATTCTTTATTCTACTGGATACTGGATTTTAATCAGGAGCCCTTAATCCTGATAACAACATAGGATGCGGTTTATGTCTTTGGTAAAAATGATGTACATTTTCTCTGTCTTACATAGTAAACCATGCTTTGTAGTAAGGCTTTTTTGGGTGTAGCAGGTAGTGTCCTAGACTGAACACTAGATAAACATTTTGAAATGCTGGAAGATTCAGTAAAAGCTAATCATATTTATTATCTGGATTTGTGAATGAAAGCATTTTCTCAATGTGGACCATATGGCAACACTCAGAAACTGCCTATTATCATTTGTATTAGTTTTTACTGCAAATCAAAGATCTAAAAATATGCTCATTTCTGATCTGGCTGTTGGGTTTCTTTTAATGGTCCATTTGAGTAATGTGGCTTTACAGGTTCCGGAATAACTCAGCTGTGCAGGGCAAAGAAAGAAAGGCACAGACTTGTCTTCTGTAGATTTCCACTGCCAGACAGTATCACCTCTGTCTGGAAAAAAAAGGGAAAAAGAACAAAACAGAGAAAATTTTCTAGCTGGGAGTGCAGATCACTATGCTGGGGCCATCTCTAGGTCTTGCTATGTCACACTGAAATGCAACATCACAGCTTGACACACTTTTTTATTTTTTCTTCTTCTTCATTTGCAAAGGTACTTTACAATGCTTTAAATATTCTCCACTCTGGTGCGGTTGTCTCCAGAGCTGGTACTGGGAAGGCACTGGAGAAAGCATAGCATACAATAGCAACAGCACGGAAGTTATAGCTCCCAGTGAACATAAATTTGTGAACTGATCAATCAAAAAAATGAATGTTGAAGAAGAAAAGAAATTAATATTTAGGAACCCTCCAGAAGGCAAACCACTGTCAGTCTTTAGCCTACTAGATTAGAAAAGACTCAGGAGCTAATTTTTTTTTTTTTTTCATGTGGAGAGATTTTGAGAATGATCTTATTGTTCACAGTCTTCATCTAAAAGGAAATGAAAAATTCTGGCGATGTTGGAGAAGCAGAGAGGTGCAATGAAATTTTACAAGGAAGGGTCACCGAGCACACAGTATACAGCTTTCTGTATGATGTTGACAGCAGTTCAAAAATTACTCAGTTCAATTGCAGCAGAGTATATTTTCAAATTAAAACCATCAACAGCTGGTATTTTTAGCTAAACCTGTAGAAAATTTTTCATCAAAGCATCTCTCCAGATGACAGTTAATTTATATTTTCTAGTATGGCTTTTTTTTAATTATTATTTTATTTTACTGCATATGGAAATTAGAAATCCAAGTCAAGGAAGCCACATTCCTTCCTGAAATTCATAAAAAAACAGCTGCCTCCAGTGACTTTATTCATCTCAAGATAAACATTTGAGAGAGGTCAGAGAAAATATCTTCTACGAGTACCCGGTGCTTTCCATTTACTGAACCAGAAATCCATGTTATCAGTTCAGATGTACACATATAACTTTTAGATATCTGAAGCCAAGTGAGGTAATTCTTATCTCCTCTTCAAAATTAACACTTCCCCATCATATAGTTTGTCTGTTGTTATACAAGCAGTTGTAGCTACGGATGCTTCATAGGACAAAGTTTTTAAAAGTATAATTTCAAGTTATTGCTACTGTTTGTAAAAATGATTTATGGTCACCTAAAAATTTTGCTGTATTAAAAATGAGCATGCTGTTAATAAATAGTAGTGGCAGTGCCTAGCCTAGTTACGTATTCTAGAAACATAGCAGCAGCCAAAGGATACTGTAATAATCTATATAATGTGATTAGCTGTGTCTTAGGAACATTTTAGTTATCTAATAGCCCTTTCTTTAAGGAGCCGTCATAATATGTGACTTTTTTGATTAAGCCCTCATTGAAACAAGTATACTTGGTTAATTAAAATTAGCAGCAATGATGGTGAAAACTCATGCTGATTCACCCGGGAGAGTGATTATGGATGTAGATATTTCCACCTTGGGGTCACTAGTGCAAATCCAGCTGGATCTGTAGAGATTTCAAACTACCCCAGATTAAATGTTTATTTGTTTATCTAATGAATTATGAATCTTGGTTTTGTTCCTGCTGAACAGATGTCCAAAAACCCCTCAAACCCAGCACTACAAGAGGTAACAGCTGTCACTTTTGTTAGTGATCCTGTAAGCAGATAAAAAAAGCAGACATATGTTTACACTGGACTGACTACTTCTCCCCCAGGGTCATACTATCACCCTGCTACAGGTCAAATGTGAAGTACAATATGTGAACAGGTCTGGAAATCCTAGGCAAATAATTTAAAAATATTATTTCAGTCCTTTATTTTACATAGCCCTAGTTATAGTAAAGCTTTTCATTTTATATGTTTGGGTTTTTTTTCTAAAACATATATTACTTTTTCTATTAAAAAAAAAAAGTCTTTCCCATTAACAGATTACAGGTTAGTTAAGCACTGGAATAGATTGTATTGAACTAACTTTGTCTTTGAGGAGGGAGACGGAATAGATGATTTCTCAAGAGTCCTCCTAGACTTAATTACTTCAGAAATTATAACATCATGGAAAAGAAATTTCATCAGCAAAAGTGAAAAGGCACCATATTTTTGTGGGATATAAATAGAAGCATCTGAGATATCCCTCAAAATAAAGAACAGTTAAAACATCCATGGCAGAGGTGTGCGGGCATGTTGGCAGTGGGGGAGATTTCCTGTGCTGTAGATGTACGTGGCACCACTCTCCATAGCATCGCACTGACGATATCCCTGAGCACTGCACCCAAAACAGGCAGGGAGAGGGAGAAATGTGGTATGTTATGTCACCATGTGTGAGCGCACTGTAGCTGGAGGGTACGTAGGCAAAGCAGATTACAAGCCACCAAAAAGGAAGGGTCCTAATGGAAATTCAGGCAGGCGCTGTATGAGCAGAAGGCTTCCTGCAGTTACATCAGAAGATAACAATATATCAGCCATCTGCTGATACACAGTAAATAACAAAAAAAGTATTTTGCCCGCAGGCTGCAAACATCACCAATAACTGGATAGCGAAAACTTTTGGTTGAGTGTATATCCTGCCCAAAAGACGACCAGAATTGGTTTGACAATCAGGCTGAATGACAAGTAGTCAACAAAAATTGACTACAAATTCACGGAAATTTGAAAAAAAACCCAACAAACCAAATAAAAAACCCAAACACATTAAAAAAAAAAAAAAACTTAGGGAAGAATATTTATAGATACAAACCCTACTGGATGCTGACTTTTTGTTTCTTCTATTATCACTAACTGTGGATGGCTCAGTAAGTGCCATTGTACTCACTGAGTCAATACTGAACCAATATTACAGTAGTAAAGATTATGTTTAATTATACCAGCTATAATTAAAGCACATAGAATTACAGTAGTAATTATATTTTTTTACCTGATCATTTAAAGAGGGACTTATCTTTCCCCATTCAAAAATTAGGTGCCTCGTTTAAGTGAATTGCCCTTAGTACTTGCTGGATAAAGAGAGGTATTTCCAAGGTATGATCCACCTCATGTCTCGCGGAATAACATAAATTGCCTTCTGTGGACCTCTTTCTCTCCACTGACTACAGATGGAGTCTAGAGGACTTGTATTGAGAAAACACTTAAGTTTCATATGGATAAGTTTAGATGAGGTAACGGTCACCCTTAAATTCCTTTCCATTTCACAAGCACTTGCTTCAGTGTCTGGGTGAGTTCAGGTGGATGTATTTAACGGTGAGGATTTCTGTGGTCCTGGAGCTGTGTGTGAAACACTTACTTTCTCCTACAAATTGTGCTCTGTGTGTAGCAACGGAGAGAAGTTGGATTTTGGACTCAAGACTCTAAATGAATAATTCATTAGTAAAATAATCTTTGTGAAAAAGGATCCCGGGGTAAAATGATGAAGTTGCTCCTCAATGGACAGTGCTAATTAAGTGATCTGTAGTGGCCTTGGTGGGTGCTGGGAGGAGATGGAAAAAACTGTGTTAATTATCAGGAAAGGCTTGTTGTTAGCTAGCACTGATGGGAAGACAGCCTCTCACAGTCATTCAGCTGGGAAGATAACTTCATAGAATCATGGAAAAAAAAAAAGGAATTGAAGAGAACCTTTAGTCAATCTATATAACTGCTGTGAATAATTTATTAGTTATTTCCCTCTGTCCACAAACTTTCATTTTTACCCGGCAAATTTTCCTGCATTTCAAAGGTTAAAAAAAAATCGAGAAAGGACAAGGGTTTTTTGGTATCATGTAAACTGTAGCCTGCACAGAGACTCTTCCTCTTAAAAAAGCACTAGGTAATATTAATAACCAGGTCAAATAGTTAGTATTACCACTGCTAAGGTAGGTTCTCCTTTAAATAGCAACTCCATGGAGAGCAGTGGCCAGGTTGTATAAGGACTGAAGTTGGGGTCTAATAGGCTTTGGTTACCAAACACGGTGAGTGCTTTTGGTCCAAGGCAAAAGTGGTAGCAGAGAGAAAGGAGAAAATGTACCAGCCTAGCTGACCATCTGCAGTATTATTTGCAAGATGGGACAACTGTGTTAGGAGGCCATGCATGCTGGAAGCAGAAACAGCCCAAATTTCCAATCTTTCATTTGCCTGCCTGGTTGCTAGTACCAGCTGCACGAGGCAGAAGGATGGTGATGTCTCATTTCCACAGACCACAAAAAAGACATGATGGAGCTTCTGCATCTCTCCAGGAATCTTTAATTCCCACTGACTCTTCCCTGGACTCCCAACATGGTCATCCTCACATTGGTAATCTCACACCTATGTTCTCCTCACGCATAAGCAGATCCCAGCTCTGAATTTTAGTTACTTTCTAAAAGAGGTTTGAATTGTGCTGATTAGTTATCCAAGACCTAAAAAGTTTTAGTTCTCATTGATTTCAGTGGAGACTCAAGGGCAGAACATCCCCTTTAGAAATTAAAGCTGGTGATATTTTCAAACTGTATAGTCTGTGAAGGCTTTTTTCACAAATTCCGTTCCACTCCTGCTCGCACACATGTATCAACACACAAATATCCTGGTTTTCTACAATATTTTTTTAAACTAAAACCCAGCTCCACAGCTCTGTAGAGTCTTTGATTTCCCCTTATACTGAGTATCTAAGTGAGGTTTTACACTCATGCTGGCCATGCAGCTTTATCAGACAGAGTCAAAAGACAGAGAGAAAATACCTTACCGTCTTCAGAGATGATAAATCTGAACAGTGCAGGACACTTGACAAAGACGATTTCACCCACACTTGCAGGTTTCCAGCATGTGATATTGTCCCACATTCCTGGGCAACCTATAGAAGAGAAGGAGGGATAAAATACATTAGTGGTGGAAATCCATTCCTTTCTTCACACTGTTATTGTGCTTTATATTTGGCTCTTTCTTCTATCCATAAAAATGTGTTTGTTTAAAAAAATTAATAGTATCATTTTCTAATAAGCATTCCTGGAATAAAATAATATTCATTCAGAGGAATGGCACAAAATATGTAGCTGCATGGCACAGTAATGTCCAGACTTTACCCTGGCAGCAGATGACATTTCTTAGTCCCAGTTAAATCACTCCAATGTACACCAGAAACTAATTTTCCCTACCGCCATGTAGTTATCTTTTAGTATCATTTAGTTATCTTTCGGTATTGCTGAGCTAAATATTTAGGCATCTTTCATTTAAATTCTCTACATTTCTGTTGGCCCTAATGCTTGCCAAAGGTTGGGTACCAGGACATTTTGGAATCCGACCCAGGGAGATGACTGCAGACTGATTCTGCTTCATCCTCCAGCCGGTTTTGTGGATATGTGAGAGAAGCTCACACCTTTCATGTTGTTCATGTTCTTAGAAAAATATTGGGAGTAGAAATGTCTTTCCTTAGTAAAGAAATGTTGTAATATCATTTGTTATCTTTACTGCAATATTTGGTCTAGAGAATACTAATTCACAGTGTCAAAAGGATGATTTTGACCTCTAATGATTTCTTGCATATGCTAAAAACAGAATCAGGTCTTTAACAACTGTTCAGAGATTAAGCTTCAGGTAACGAACTTTGGATGAAAGACCTGAGTGGTAAGGAACCAACCTCCTGTTACAAGCATGCAGAAAAAAGAGGTGATGGGACTGTGGATGGGAGGTGTCTTCTCCTAGGGTATCAAAAAAATTCAGGTCTCGTGTTATTGTAAATACAATAAAGGAGCCCAGTTCCTGCTTCCTTCTGATCACTGTGGCAGAGATGTGGCAAACTATGACTGACTTTCAAGAAGCAGCTATCTGTGCGTTACCCCTCCTGTAATTCTGCAAACCACCCTCTTACTCGCTCATAAAACTAGAAGACTTATCTGGTGTACAGAACAACTCAGAGTAATCTCTCAAATTTCCTACTAATGTCTAAAAAAATGACTTAGTGAAGGAATATCAAATGGGGAGATCATCTTCTACCTCAGCAGGAAAAGAATGAAATAATAAATCTAAATATCTCCAGTACTTATTTGCATTTCATGTTGAGATTGAACACATAATCTTATCAACTGTTAAAAGCCGCAAATTCTGTGATTTTCTAAGTACTTTTCTGTTGATATACTCCCTCTTTGACTATGTACCAGGAAAATAAGATTTTCAGTAAAAGCAGATAATACTTCAAAGTATCATACTTTCAGCCTGGCAAGAGTCCAATATAATGAGGTTTGGGTGATCAACTTGTAAAAACAGTGTGGGGTTTATCAGCTTTGTTGATAGTAGCAGATTTCCATCACTGGAGAGTGTATGCTCACAGGGATGGACTTGGTGTAATGTTTCCATCAGCTTCAGTGGCAGTGAATCAAGCCCTATGTTTTCTCACAAAATACAAGCCAGTTACTACCATGTGTGGTGGATAGGGCAGTTCTGAGTGATAAAGTGTTTGGAGCATTAGGTCAGTCTCAAACAACACTGTTATGGTTTTATAATGATGGTGTATGATAGGCAGTTGATAATCGTTCTTTCAAATTAAAGGATGCAACATCAGATCACACCATGTAATTTAATAACCATATAAAATCCTGATCCTATTAGCTAAAAATCCCTCAGCCTTTCCAGACACACCAGAGTACAATATTAGTGCAAAAATGCTAATTAATTCGTCGCAGGAGCTGGAAAAAAGGAAACCTTTACATTTTCCTCTCCTCTCTACCCCGGTTGTTTCCTTTGACAGACGGGGATCTCATTGTATGAATACTGTGATTCACTAGAACATCTCTAAAAGGGTTAAAGACTGGGCTTTGAAAAATTTTATGATACACTCAGTGTACTATAGATGGAAATCAAGATCACATTGAGCGCTATTTGATTTTATTGTCTTTGATACCTAGTGCCTCAGTAGGACCATGTAAACATGAAGACATATAGTAATAGGTTTATAGTTCACCAATGTATGATATACAAAAGTAAAGGATATGTAAATATCCATGGTAATAAGACATTTGCTTACAAGAGGTGTTAGAGACAATCAAAGTGGCTAATGAGATCTTCTGAGAACCACCTGCTAGCCTTGCTTGCTTCAATTAAATGAGTTTGCTAGGAATAGGGAAAGCTCTCGCTTTTTATTATTACTTCAACATCGGTTGTTTTCCAAACACTGGGATGACAATAGATACTGCAAACCAACCTAGATAAATGCAAGGAAATCCTTATACTGCAGAAAAAATAAAAAGCGTAGACAGAAAATAAATATTTCCTAGCACTGTGTTTCAAATTCAGTTATAACAGGCCCCTTTTTTTTTTTTTTTTTTTGTGGTAATACCATGCAGAGCTAAAAAATAGCCCCATTTAAGAAGAGATCATAAGTTTGTTGTGCTATAAAGCACTGATGTGCTGACATTGGAAGACAGGGATAGACAAGCAGAGAATCAAGTAATTTGCCTGAGTTACTAAAACAGGTGAGTGGCAGAGATTGGAAAAAAAAATCATAATCAATGAGAATGTTGTCTGATACTGCCTGGAAAAGCACATTTGAGGCAAACAGTTTATAAGAGCAAAGAAAAGAATGAAAAAAAAAATATTACATGTAATAAAGGCCAGCATGCACAATCCCCTTACATTTGTAAACCGTGATACAGCCAGCAACTCCTGCTGGGTGAAATCTGCCCACGGAAATCAATGTGACTTGAGTGTGAAACTGCACAGTGGGGCTCTCCTCTGGCACTGATGGTATGTCTCCTTTGCCATGTGATGTAGGGATGCCCAAGCTAGCTTTGAAAGAGGTAGCTCAGACACTTCAAGCAGCAAGGTGCAGCTTCAAGTGGGCAAATTTTCCTAGTTCTTAGCACATTAGAAATCAGTAATAACAACAGATAGTTTTAAAGAATAAGATTTCTTGTGGGCCAGAGTGAAAAGTGGTGATCTTGTTAATGGATGGTCTTGAAAACAAGACACCTTGCAGAAAGCACAAACTCTGCTTTCCCTTCCCAAAGCTTCATTGCAACCTGCAGACTGAAATTCATGTTTGGTAAATTTTGTGGGACTTTTTACAAGGGCATGTAGTGATAGAACGAGGGGGAATTGCTTCAAACTGGAAGAAGGGAGATGTAGAATAGATATTAGGAAGAATTTTTTTCACTATGAGGGTGGTGAGACACTGGAACAAATTGCCCAGGGAAGTTGTGGGTGCCCCATCCCTGGAGGTGTTCAAGGCCAGGCTGGACGGGGCTTTGAGCAACCTGGGCTGGTGGGAGGTGTCCCTGCCCGTGGCAGGGGGGTTGGAACTCGGTGATCTTTAAGGTCCCTTCCAACCCAAAGCATTCTAAGATTCTATGATTCATCTCAGTTAACATAAGTGGTGTAAAGCTTGGCATCTGATCTTGTGTAACTACATATGCCCTCTTTGTAACATGAGCATAAGAGTGCTTCATCTTGTTCAGCTGTTCACCTCCTCTCCGATGGGATGGATGATCCTTTGGGTATCTCCATCCCCTGTCACTGACTTTCGGGAAACCACAAAGTAGTCATTCAACTATAGGATTCTTCAGCTAAGCGAAGTTTTCTCTGTAGTTCATGGAGAGAGACTTTCAGGATAGGGATAATCCCATTTTAAGGTGGCAGTGGTGGTGAGTTACACTGTAAGTGTACTTCCACTGAGAATTAAGACTAAGAACTAGCTTAGCCTAGACAGCTGCCTATTCAATGGCTGAAGTTTGTATTCACCATAGGGTCTATGTGGTCTTTTGGAGCAAACAGGAACCAGCTCTGTCCTCTGGGCAGAGGGCTGACCAGTGGCTATGCAGCCACTCTTAGCCACTTTCCAATCCTGAGCGAAGGAGTCCAGCTGAGGGCTAGGACATGTTGCTGTGAATGGTGCCAGCACAGCTGTGCAGCTCCTGAGCAATTCAAACCACCAGCAAACCACAGTGGCTGCTCATGAAAAGCCACATGATCAATCCCTACATCGCTGTCTCAAGCTTCTTCTTGTAAACGTGAGACAAAACTTGTGTTTAGACTGCAAGTTCCCTGTGGCAGGATCCACCTTTTCCTGTTCTTGTGAAATGTACTTAAAAAAGAAAGACTCCTGAATCCACAATACAGATTTTATATGAGTCTCATATGAAGCCTATGACACCTAAGTTTAAATTCAATATTGTTGAAGCTGAGGGGGGTGCCTCGGATACCTAGGGATGGGTCTGACTTGGCAGTCACTGAAAAAGAGCTGCTTTTTCAGAGAAATGCCAAATTTCATAACAAGGAGGAAACTATGGGTATTTACCATTTCAGAATCTTCTGATGTAATTTTAAAATTATACCTAGTGCTAAAACCATTCTGGTCATCCTCCCTCCATGGAGGTTCACGTAAGCCTTGCTCCTGTCCTTCACTTCAAACTAAGCCTCTTGGAGCAAAACACTTTCCCTCTAACCTGCTACTCCTGGCAGCTGAAAAGCTCCCTTCTTACCTCAATGGTCTGGACAAGCACCAAGAGAAAAAAAAGGAAAAAAAAACAAAACACCCCAAAGCAAGCCACGCTGGCAGATTAACAGTGATAAAGATCTCTTCTGAAATTGCTTACGGTCCCTTATCTTCTTTTTCTCCTCTGTGTAAGGCTGTTTTGAGATGCCCAGTTTTGATAGTGGCTAGATGTAAAACCAGATTTTAGGCAGCCCCATAGCTGAAGTTCACCAAGTTCAAGGAATGGACCTCACTTTAAATCCACTGCGAATATAGCTCATTATCTTCTACCAACACAAAGTCACTATGTCACCAGGACTGCGAACAAGCAGTTCTTCTTCTATAGATTTTTGTCCTATTTTCTCACAGTACCTCTACTGCAATACCCTCATTTACACTCGCTGTGTTTAAATCCTCTTAACAGTATCCACAACAACCTCCCATGTCATTATCCTGTCCCTAGTACAACATACCTCCTTCTCATCTCTGCTAACTCCTTGGCAAGAGAAGGTGCAAAAGCAGAGACTTTTTTGGAAGGCAAGACCCTGTGTACTAATTTACTACTCACTCATTCACACCTCTTAATAAACTGGGTAAGTCTTGCCTGTCCCCCTCTGCATGAAAATAATTACTTTGTCATCTTTCTTGTACTCAGCACATCATTTTCATAAAACATACATGAATTTGCAGCTTAGAGACCAGTGTACCTCCATCAAATGTTGCTGACTGTACTCAGTAGACTCAAAATTATTGGGTGAAGGGGGGGAGTGAAAAAAGGAATGACAGGACAATGGACAAAGGAATTTATGGATTCGTATACAGACAAAAGGGAATAGACAAGAATTTGCATAAAATTTGTTTCCTTGGGAAATCAAGAAAAAATGTGAATACACAAATGTTAGACCGGTATATTTCATGTATGGAAATAAAGGCTTGAGACGAAAATCCATCCTTTTGACTTACAGCATTCAGTTTGATTTTCAGCTCTTCTCCTCATTTATTAGTTTAAAATATCACATTCAAGGTCATATTGCCTTCAGGAGAGTAATATCAAAGGAAAAGTAATGTTACAAGCCAGCATATTAAACTGAATTATGCGATGCACAATAACTTTTAAAGGGCATACTACATATAAAGCCTTTCAGACAGAGGGGGAATAGGAGATAGGAGTTCTCTGTCCTTTCATAACTCTAGGTAAATAAAAAATAAATAAAAGTTTAAGTGAGGCCTGGGTATGGGGCCTAGATTTTCAAAAGTAATTGACATTTCAAAGCAAAGGTAGCTTATAGGAAGTCCTATTACAGAAATGGTGATTCTGCAGGTGTTTTGAGTTAGGCAGCATACTCATAACATTGTCAGAGTCAATTGTCTCTTTTGAAAGTCCAGGCCATAAGAGAATAGAAAAGAAACATCAACTGAAATTCCACAGGAAGTTATAAGAGGGAAAAAGAAAACCCACAAGGGGGGGAAAAAAAGCACTAAAGGAAGACATTCTGTGTTGGAAAAGAGAATACTTGATCATGTATATGGAAAAAGAGAAGTTATTCCTTCCTTAAAATGTCTCATATACAAATAAGGCATGAAAGACCAAGTACAAGGGGAAGGTGAGCAGAGAAAAGGGAAAGGTGGTTCGTTTTGTTTTTTTTTTTTTTCAGTACTTCTCCTGATAGATGCTGGAATTATTTAAACAAACTCTATTTATTATTTCAGCATTTGTCATCCAGACCAGCTATTGCACTAAGAAGTTGTTCCTTTGTCCAAATTTTGCTACTGTTGCACCAAGATGCACCTTGCATTGTCTAACGCGGTATTCATTCACCTTAACAGTACAAACATTATATATGTAAATCTGAGCTAAGTTGTTCTACATTTCTTTTACAGTGCATGAAGCAAAACAGACACCTCTGGAGGGAACTGCTAGAGGGCTTCTACGATAAATTATCCTCTGGAGACGCGTATTTTCTTCCACCGATTAGAAAAGGCACCAAGACAAAGCCTAATTTTAGGCTTAAACCAACTGGAATTAGAGCAGAGGAATACCGTTTATATAATCCAAGTGACTCAGCTAGGGCTGTATGTGAAGAAAAATAAACTGTGGCCAAACTTACCAGCAGTTGGCTCACCTTAATATTTTCCATTACCTTTCTCGAAATAACCGCTGTCCCTGCTATAAAGTGATGCAACACTACATTATGACTATTTAGAGTCCATTGTTTATGTAATGATAATTATATAAACGATGATAGCATTTTCTACTGGTACGTCACTATCAGTAAAGTGAGTTCTTTTATGGGATGACATTTTCAGAGATCTAAGACATACTAAGGGCAGGGCTGTTTTCAAAGGACTATTGAAAATATCAGCTAAATTTATGAAAGAGAACATTGGAAAAAAATATTTGAGATATTTCACTCCTTACTTAGCAAGTTAATCTAGATTATATTAAAAACTAAAAATCAAAGAAACAGAAACAATGTTTTTTTCTTTGATTGGAATGGTGAGGTTTATAGCAATACAATAGAAAGATATGAGCTGAAGATAGCAGGCTTCAGCTCTCAAAAGATTAAGTGCATATCCTTTGCATTTGCCAAACACAAACTGTGCATTTTAGAACTGGGAGCTAATCATTTTACCAAAGTTCATCAGAGAGGATTTCAGCTGGTTTGGATGTTCTGCATCACTCAAGCACCTTGGTTCACCTTCCGACCACCTTAGGACTGAGTCTCCCAAATTATAAATTAGAACTCTATCCTTATTCCTACTATTTTGGTGGGGGAAAAAGTAGATACAAATACACACACAAGTCACTGTGTGACCATGGTCTGTCTCAGAGGTGAAAAAAGAATGAAGATCTTCTCATTTGTGCAAAAATTCAAACATTAGAACTACTCTCCTCAAGAAGGTGAAAGGTTCTTGTCTATGTCTCATGTGAAACACACCTCAAAAGGAAAGGTTAATAACAAATTAATTTTTTTTTCTTTAAACATTTTATACATGGCAAAGGTCAGCCTTCAAATAACAGGAGCTATTATCTATAATTAGGGAGGTATAAACCTTTTTTCTTCTTTTAAAGCTGTTTAATTCTTTACAACCACAGGATATTTATTCTAAGCTCACGCTTATTGCTGTTCTTGCATCTCTACCTGCCAAGAAAACCTCATCCAAGAAAATCTCCAGAATCCTTTAAGTGTTGCCAGCCACTTGGCCTTAGGTGAGCTTTGGAGAATTTTAAAGGAAAACTTTAGTTTGGCAAAATCTTTGGAACATTTCTTTGTCTTATTATACAGAAGAGTAAAAAGCCAATAATTTGGGAAATTAAGAGGTGGTTTTTCTGTTGGTGTTTTTTTTTTTAACTGTCTTTAAATATAATAAAAAGAGATTGATTATTCCTCTATGAAAACGTCACCACTTTGCTGCTCTGGAAGCAGAGAGACTCTGTGAAATTACGAAAAAAAAAATTGGGAGATTTTTATTCCAGCACTGCTGGAGGACAGAATGACACAAGCTGCCAGAACCTGAGCCAGTGCCAAGCTAACCAGCTGCATCTAATCTGGCATCACTCCGGACATGGGTTATGTGAGATCATGGGGTACTGCTGGAGGCAGCCTTGCCTGGCAGCAGCTGGTGCCCCTCACTTCTTTTATTGCTGGTGGCAGCCGAAATGTCATCGTTCTACCCCACCACCACGCCACTCTGACTCACTTCCCTCCCTTCTTAGGGGAAGAGGAGATCATACACTTTTTTTTATCAACTCTATCTTTCACTAATTCTCCAAGCTGAGAGAGAAGGAAAAAGGATGGCTATTCCACCAGTGCCTAGCAGGCATTTCATGCATCACAGTGCTGCAAACTTTCATCATTCAATGAGTGGGCTCAGAGTAATTTCTGGGAAGAGCACAGTGAAAATACTGCCTGAAGTTTGCAGAGTTAAGACAGAGTTTGAGAAGAAAGCAATGGAGTAAGAACCAGAAAGATGTGTTTCTCTTCCACAAAGCCTTACCTTCCTCTGTCAGATCCCACCCTTATGGATCCTCCCCTTCACAAGCACAAACTACCCATAAAAAGTGATTGACAAAGGATGGGTGGGTGGAGCACTATCACCTCTGTCTTACCTTTTTGAATAGTTTCAATTAATAATATTAACTAATCCTACAATTAGTTGTGGTGATAGAGGAACTGGACAGAAATAAATACATATTTATATATACAATACATATAAGTTATTATATACAATATATTTTTCATCACAAGTATTAATGTGCCTTACAGCGAACCCTGGCTTTCAACGAGGGTTGCAGGTAAGGAATCTTTCCAAGGTGTACAGCTGAACAGTTCATTGCCACTTTTGCCACCCATGGAGAGTAGTCATATCTGGCCCATTATGAGTTTTGTGGGCCTGTGAAGAAGACATCTGTAAAGATCACTAGGATAACTAGTTGCCATGGATACAGAGAAAGTAGAAATTTTTTCAGCACGTCTTTTTGGTGTTTTGGAGTCTGCATCCCTTTGAAAATGGAAGGAGGATTTAGTTCATGGAAGAAGAACTAACTAACTAGTAACAGGTGTCTTGAGCATCAAGGTTTCTCAGTAATAAATTCAGGGTTTAAAATCTGTTCTATTATAAAAGAAAAGTATGATAACATATTCCTCTGATTTGTTAGTTTTTAACTAATTTCACAAAAGCACTGATGTGGGACTAAAATTGGACACAGATCTTGAAACAGTATCTGGGTATGGGTTTACAGTTCAATCTTAAAAAATCCCAATGTAGAAGAACAGGATCTTCAATGGGACTTATTCAGGCAAAGCCTGAGGTCAACAGTTGCCTAGTCAATAACATTTGTCAAGAATTTTGACTTCTTTCTTAAAGGACAAGGAGATCAAGCAAAGCAGACAGACATTAGACCACTTTGACATTGAAAATAGCAACTGACCTCAAGTCTGTATGACTGGTAATTTCAGAACTTATATTAAATTCTGCTACACATATATGAAGTTCTAGGGCTAAGAAGATTTTCTGCTCTTTTTACATCTGGAAAACAAAGCAAAGCAAAACAAAAATAAATGCTGACATTGAAAGCTAAACGCTCTCCAGAAGAAGAGTTGTAACAGAGCTCAGAAGCAAGCTGCCCCTTCATATTCAGACTCCAGTCCTCCCCACTTTCTTGCTTTCTATTGTTTATAAATAGAGCTATCTTAGTGGAAAAGGCACGTCTGTAGTAGAAGTCAAATTATAACAGATCTTGGGCCAAATTCATTCTTGATTTAACCACAGTGACGCCAACGTGGATGCTCTTGAGAGGCATTTATTCCTTGTTTACTCCTTCAAAACTGAGAATGAGAAATGACTGAATTAAATAACTTAATTTCTTCCAGTGTGCAAATTCCATAATCTCTCCTGGATATTGTTCTAGTGGTGAGTCAAGCAATTCCTTATTTGAGCCCATGGGACCTTATGATGTAGTGGAGGAAACAAAGGAAATAAATGCATTATAAAAAGCCAGTTCATACTCTGTTAAGAGGCATGTTAACACATTGCATTTCATACTCCTGAACAGGAAGACAGAAGCTGTATTTGGTTCAAGCTTTTGGAGTAACTGCAAAAGAAATCTTGAAGCCAAGGTGTGATTCAGTAACAGTGTCAGAGTTTAACACAGCCTGTCTCCTGTTTCATATTGAACTTCTCTGACAGCCTGAAATGTATTCAGAGAGTAGGAAAAATAACACCAAAAATTAAATGCAATTCAGCTTCATAAGGATTTACATATACCTGGGAAATTTTTATTGGTACGTAAGAGACTAAAGGAAATGATATTACGATTCAGTAAGTTCCCAGGTACTAGTTGCCTTCCTATCAAAAGTAAAGATATATAAAGATATATGCCTTGATCTGGGCAGGTTACAATCTGAAGTCAGTGAAAAGGCAATGTGAGAGGTATCAATAGATGAAAAGTCAGGTAGAGTGCATGATGAAGGAGGACAAAGGAGATGCTAGTGAAGCACGGAGGCTATCATGATGATTCCCTTGCTAATGAATAGTGGATGCTTTTTTTTTTTAACTTTCTTTTTTTTTTTCCTGGAAAGATTTATTTTTTTTTTGCAGAGAGAGAAGGGGAAGTGATGGGATGAAATGTAGACTGGGATGGTCTACACACCCAGACCAGCACTATCACCAGCAAGCAGAGGCCGTATAAATTTAATCCGAAAAAAGGTAAATGTGTACACATTGCTCACAAGTCTGTATTGTGTAATCTACAAATTAAGAAATCTCCCAACAGCCTATGGTAAAGTACAAAAAACCAAAACCCATAAATATCATAATGAGGCAGAGAAAGAGGTCAGAAGTATTTCTGATATTTAGATACTTGAAACACATTAGGTGAAGATGCCCAGAAAACCATAGGAAGTGAACACAGGAAGGCCCAAAATTACAGTGGTGGTAATACAAAATCTGAACTTCTAGAGACAAAATAATTCCCCTTTTCTTGCCTTTAGATCAGAACAAGTGTGGTGGATCTGTCTATCTTTGTCTAAAGGAGGGAAGTAGTCACTGGAGAGTGCTGAGGTCGCCATCACTACTTGACAATTTTTGGTAGAGGACCGCTAACATCAGTAACTATAATATAGAGATATGAATCAAACCTCCAACACTGCTGGTTTCATCACTGCCTCCATAAAAGCCACTACAGCAGTCATTTCCAGAAGTGGTATTTTGGGAAGAAGAGAGGTTTTAACCATATTTGGGAAAAAATTATCTGCAGATCATAGTTTTCCTTTAGTTTACTCCTGTAAATGAGGAGTTAATTCCAACAAAGTCAATGAGTTTCTCCATCTATAAAGCTTCTATAAGTCAGAGACTAATTGGTTTAGACAATTTAGAGATGGGTTAAAAAAGAAATATTAATATTAATTATGAAAAGAAGGTTATTAATTAATGAAAATAAGGTTATCAGAAGTAGTCAACATGGATTCACTAAGGGGAAGTTGTGTCTGACTAATCTGAGAGCATTCTGTGATGATGTCACTAGATGGGTGGATGAGGGGAGGGCAGTGGATGTTGTCTACCTTGACTTTGGCAAGGCTTTCGACACTGTCTCCCACATCATCCTCACTGGCAAGCTTAGGAAGTGTGGGATAGATGGATGGACAGTGGGGTGGATTGAGAACTGGCTAGCAGATAGAGCTCAGAGGGTTGTGGTTAGTGGTGCAGAGTCTAGTTGGAGGTCAGTAACAAGTGGTGTCCCTCAAGGGTCAGTACTGGGTCCAGTCCTGTTCAATATATTCATCGATGATCTGGACGAAGGGATAGAGTGTACCATCAGCAAGTTTGCTGATGACACTAAACTGGGAGGAGTGGCTGACACGCCAGAAGGCTGTGCTGCTTTACAGCGTGACCTGGATAGGCTGGAGAGTTGGGCAGAGAGGAACTTAATGAAATTCAACAAGGGTAAATGTAGGGTACTGCATCTGGGGAGGAATAACCCCATGCATCAGTACAGGTTGGGGGCCGACCTCCTGGAGAGCAGCTCTGTGGAAAGGGACCTGGGAGTCCTGGTGGACAACAGGATGACCATGAGCCAGCAATGTGCCCTGGCGGCCAAGAGGGCCAATGGCATCCTGGGGTGCATCAAAAGGAGTGTGGCCAGCAGGTCGAGGGAGGTCATCCTCCCCCTCTACTCTGCCCTGGTGAGGCCGCATCTGGAATACTGCGTCCAGTTCTGGGCTCCCCAGTTCAAGAAGGACAGGGATCTGCTGGAGAGGGTCCAGCAAAGGGCTACAAAGATGATTAGGGGATTGGAACATCTTTCATATGAGGAGAGGCTGAGGGATTTGGGTCTCTTTAGTCTGGAGAAAAGAAGATTGAGGGGGGATCTTGTTAATGCTTTCAAATACTTGAAGGGAGGATGCCAGGGGGATGGGAGCAGTCTTTTTTCAGTGGTGCCCATTGATAGGACGAGGGGTAATGGGCACAAACTTGAACATAGGAAGTTCCATCTTAACATGAGGAGGAACTTCTTTACTTTGAGGGTGGTGGAGCACTGGAACAGGCTGCCCAGAGAGGTTGTGGAGTCTCCCACTCTGGAGACATTCAAAACCCGCCTGGACGCTGTCCTGTGCAACCTGTTGTAGGTGACCCTGCTCTGGCGGGGGGGTTGGACTAGATGATCTCCAGAGGTCCCTTCCAACCCTGACTATTCTGTGATTCTGTAAAATACCTAAAAGGAAGTTTGAGAGTTCTCATCGTCTGTGACATTCGTATTAGCTGGACAAAAGGTGAGAAAAGTATGTTACAGGGCACAATAGTGCATGCTTAATTTATAGATTAAAGGTCCAGAAAGTTCTTTATGTTTCCGTCATTTGATAATTTTTGACTCACAGGGACTGTGATAGCATCAGTGTCATATATAAAGGTGGTAACAAATTTCTTCATGATACTCTGAGAGTGAACAGATGTCATACTTAGGAGATATAAAATTAACACCTGCTGTAAAACCTAGTCAGATGTAGAAGTTATTTATAGGTATAAGTATGTGTTTATACAGGTATAGAGTATAGATATGTATTTACATATACCCTCAGATAGATTACCCTGTCCACACAGTAACTGTTTAGGGTACCTGTAGAAGAAAATTTAGAAAGCACACAAAAAATGCTCCATTTGTAACCCAAGCAAGAAATCTTATTCACATGAACAGGAATGATCAGCTGTTGTAATAATACCACTTGAATTTTTTTTTCTTCAGTTCTCAATCCAGAAGATTAATGGGAAACAAATCAGTGATTCTGGTATATCCTGTATGAAGACAATTATGAAATAGTTCTACTGACTGGGAGCACTGTATTTAATTTTGTTCTAGCTCATTCAATTATGGTAACAATGGGTTCAGTTTTAAGTAGCTTGCAGGTTAGCAGAGCAGGAGTAGAATTATATTAGTCATTTGGCTCTATGACCAAAAACCTGGAGTAGATTCAAGTACTTGCGTGTCTTGGGAACAAAGATGAGGCACGTTCTCAAAATGTATACAACAGTCCTTCAGTACATTTTAATTAATTGCTTGTGGTCATTAGTGGTCATCATCAGTCTGGCTCTGCTTTTTTTACATGGTTTGGGCAGACTCTTGTTACACACTAATAATTGTTTTTGTCTTCTAAAACATTTAATTGTGCATTGACTTCTATTTCAAGTAATTTTTTTCAAACACGTCCCAGTTAGTCACTCAATTATGGATTATTCTAACCTTGCCTTTTGTCTTGGTTGTGATTTCTAGTTGTGTTGTTTCATTGTGCATCCTTTGATTTGTTTTTCTGTAAAGGAAACAAACCAATCGATTCTAGCAACTGTGTGAGCATGAAATGTATGGCTTGATTATCAAAAGTGCAAGCTGCTGGGGAAAGGCAGGCATTCAGGAAGTCTGAAATGACTTTTAGGGTAATCAGAAAGGCAAGGAAAAGGATCAATAAGAAGAGCACTTCCAGGTGCTTGTCCACAAGGCTCAACTGTCTGCTCTTGAAGGGCGAAAACTGCACGATCTAAATTCAGACATGTCCTTTACCTGGCAAAGCTAGTTGGGTAGGATTTCCACTTGGTTTACTCAAAAAAAAAAAAAGAAAGAAAAAAAAAAGAAAAAGCAAGAAAATAAAATAGCATATGTGTATTACAGAGAAAGAGGAAATCCTGGACTGGGGAGTGAAACAGGCAGCTAAAGTCTTTGAGATTATGGTATGCCTTGAGTGGGAATCAGCTTGCATATTAAGACACCTTAATTTAGGTGTTTTAATATGCAAACTGATATCAATCTCAGTATCTATTAATTGTACAAGGAGTCTTGGGAGACTAGTCAATAGTAAAATAATAATAATAATAGTAGTAGTAGTAATAGTAATAATATTACAACAACATCAACATCAGCATTAGATGTCTAACATCCAGTGATGCAAATGTTCCCCAAGAAGGCCATATTTCCCTAAATACAGTTCTCTTTTCTAAAACATGTATTGCAAATGCCTCTTGAATTCTGGGGGGGTTGAGTTTGCAGGCTGCAGCAGCAGAATTACACCTGGACAAGGGTGAGAGCTGCTCCATGTGCTGACAGCAGAACGTTCCCACCAGTGGCTGGGGATTTGCTGCACTTCTTTTGGAAAAAGGTGTGTTCCTTTTAAGAATTATCAAAATCTTAAAAGTCTTGTTTCGTAGTGATCTTTTCAGAAAACAAGCTGGTGATAGCTATAAATATATTATTAGCTGGGAGGTGAGTCTGTCTGGATATTTCCCTATGGCTTGAGGCTCAAAACTACTCATGTTAAAAGCAAAATTGCCTCTAAACTACATGTTTACAGTATGGTGCAATATGCAAGTAATTACTTTGATTCATCTGTAAATCATTTATAAGACACTATGGATTCATTGAGCTGTCAAAATCATGAGTCTTCATGGCATCCGGGAGCAAAATTCAGAAACGAAAGGAGGAAGAAAGAACATTTATTTTAACTGAGATCAATCTGAAGCCTGGATGGCAAGATTTCTAAATTCTATTCCTTTTTAACTACCTTGCAGGAATAATGTATATATTTGAAAAAAATAAACAAAACCAAAAGCTGGCTTAGAATTGGACTCTAACATTCAATGTTCCTGTAGATATGAAATGAGAAAAACAAAGATCACATGTCCATAGGAGAGAAGTTATACAATCCTACTTCTGAAGTATCTGAAATTAATCAAAATGTATCAAAATACATATCAAAGATAGGTTGGTCAAATCAATGTCTTTCCTCCCTTTTTTTTTTTTTTTTTTGCTATAGAGGAGCCTACATGTCCACTTTAAGCAAACATTCTGCTTTCAGCCAGCAAACATGAGATTAATTTCACCTTTAGACTTCAGCATGCTGTTGCTTAAATATTGCTGCATCACAGAATTACCTATTTCTGTCGTGGAATTCATGTTAGAAAATAAAATCTCAAGCTGGGAAACAAAACAACAGCACAGGACAGCTTCATTTTCTTCTCGTGTAGCATGCAAAATTCGTCTTTCTAGAATGAAATATTTCAATATATTAAGCTTTATGACCCTCAAAACAAAACACGTGAGAAGGCTGGAGGACCTCTCCTATGAAGACAAGCTGAGAAAGTTAGGGTTTTTAGTCTGGAGAAGAGAAACCTCCAGGAAGACCTTATAGCTCCTTCCAGCATCTAAAGGGCCTACAGGAAACATGGGGAGGGCCTCTTTATAAGGGAGTGTAGCTATAGGGTGAGGCATGACAGTTTTAAACTGAAAGAAGGGAGATTTAGATTAGATATTAGCAAGACATTCTTTACTCTGAGGGTGGTGAGACACTGGCACAGGCTGCCCAGAGAAGTTGTGGATGCCCCATCCCTGGAAGTGTTCAAGGCCAGGCTGGATGGGGCTTTGAGCAGCCTGGTCTGGTGGGAGGTGTCCCTGCCCATGGCAGGGGGGTTGGAACGAATTGGTCTTTAACATCCCTTCCAACCTAAACCTTTCTATGGTTCTGTGATTTCTGTTACAAAAAGCTGGGAAACTGCATGAAATTGAGAGATCTTTCCCTTTTTCTTTTCTTGTTCCTTCGGTTTCATGGGAAGAATTAGAGGAAGGAATTGCACATCTTTTCCTCCCTTTTGCCAGGAGCAAAATTACCATGCACATTCTGAGTCAGCAGTGCTGGCCAGCAGCTCATGGGCAAAGCCAAGGATCTCCCTTTCCCCACCCTCATCCTCCCTTGCCCAGAAACAAACAAACAAGCAAAAAAAGAATGTTGGAGATGCAGCTCCTATTGTCTTGCTTTTCTAGTCATGGAAGAAGTTCAGCAGATACTAAATGGTTGTTTCCACTTTCTAAATCTCTTCAGCATCCTGCAGAGGCGATCAAGATCTGATCTGATCCACTATAATCTCCAACAAAAGATAGGGCATAGCTTAAGTATCTAATGAAGTAGAAATATGAAGAACTTTGTGGAAAAAAATAGGGCTTAGTAAGGACTCACGGAATTGATATTTAAGATGTTAATATGCATGTAGGTTACTCTGCACTTCTACTTTTGAAGGTAAGTAAAACTGAATTATCTCATTTTGCCATGATGAGAGGAGTACATACAGGTATTTTCCTACCACTTAGCAGACCGAGTATTTAATAACTTGTTATAGTACTGTAACTTGCTCCTCTGTCTGCAGATGATTTAACTTACTGTTATTCTGTTTTATTTTGCTGAAGAAAAATCAATATGCACAATCTGTCAGGAGTCCAAATTATTACACTTACTCAATTGCATATATTATTGAGTAGGCAGTTTCCTGTAATGAAGTTCTTGGCTTAAGTTTGTAAGGTATATTAAGAAATAGTGGACATAGCTCAGAATAAGTTGAAAGAAGAAATGAGATTGTACAGTTGGGCAATTTGAGTCTTTGGCCACCTGTGTGAGGATATCAATGCTTGGTGAAGTCTCATAGGAGGAAAACATTTCACAGTAAAGAACAGGCTAAGAAGATTCTCTTGAGTCTTTGGTCTAACAACACTTGATCCATGACTAGATCTTTCCAAGTGGTCCTGCAATACACACAGATACCAAAAGGAGTGATTCTAAACATACAGAATGTGGTATGTCAGAATGTTCCTCCAGAAGCTAATACACTGGTGAAAAGGAAGTGATTCTTCAGCGTGTACAGAAAATCTTCCAATTGAAGTTATTAATGGAAAGACATTGGAGCTGGTTCCCCTACTTGTTCCCATCACATTTACTGTTCTCCCACTAGTGGTCTAAGTACAGGCAACCATTCCCATTAACAAAGCAAGCAGTAACTGGCAAATGTGCTTGCCAGAGTGGGATTCAACTGATCAGTTGTCAAAATCCACATTTGAATAGTCCTCAAAATATTTGTAGTAATATAGAGAACTGGACAATTCTAGAGAACAGTGTCTTTCATCTGAAAGCAGACATTTGAAACAAATCTGATGAGTCATTCCCTCAGCCAGCTTTTGTCCATTGACTGTGAAGGCAGCTTCTGGACAATAGCTGAGATAAAAATATCTGTGGTATAGAAATCTCAGATTCCATGAGAAAAACTCCATGCTGTCTCTATGCAACCCCCTCACCCCCCAACCTGATATTGTTCTTATCTTCATATCAAGGTACAGAAGAATAACCAAGGAAGTTCAAACAATGCTGCCTTCAAAGCAAGCTCACAAAAGTCCAGTTATATCCCAGAAAATAAGAGTCCAACCAGTTCACTTCCTGGGCTGTGCCACTGCTAAGCCTTTTGAATCTACCTTTAACGAGAGACTGAGGGAAGGATTGAATAGAAACAAGGCAGAAATGGAAAGACACTGCATGATGCTTGATGACTGTCATTGTCGTCTCATGCAAATGATGGACTGGGTGACCACAGTCTCCATGGGTAAGTAAAAAAGGGAGACTGGTCATGCTTCTCTGCAGCAGGTCCCAGGCTGGAGCTCTGTTCCCAGCTCACAGTTCTACTGGAAAACTTTGTGTGTTCTACAAATCCATAACCCTGTCAGCTGATGAAAAAACAGCGTCACACGCTGCGTCTCTGTTCTAGTGTCTCTATTCCCCTTTTTTCCTCTTCCCAACACAGAGTCAGAAGAAGGAACAAGGATCCTGATAGTCATTACCAGCAACAAGAAACGTCGCTACATATGGGGAGCTATTGCGGGATAGAATGGGAATCGGCCGGTATATTACAAATCCGTCATCATACTGGGGTGATAAAACCTATCCTTAACACAACCAAGAATCCTGCTTTCAGTCTGTACTAGCAGCTCTTATTATATTCACTGGCCATATTTTATGAATTCATTAGCAACAGAAGCCCAATCCTGAGGAATTACGGAAAGCATAAACATTTGTATTTTGTCTTTATTAACTTTTTGCATATGTACCAATATTTTTTACATCCTTCTAGGCTTTTATAAGCTGAAATAGGGATCATAAATTACTGCTGTATCGTTCTTTCCTTGCCTTTGGGTAATTTGACTAATACAACCAAACCCTGTGGATGTGTGTGTACAATAATCCTGTAGTTTCTTTGTTAAAAACAACCAAAAGTGTCTCTGTTAGTGCTCAGAACACTTAATGTTAGCATTTTTCTTTTCTCTGTCTCTATAAACAATGCAAAAATATAGGCATTATTTCATAGGTTAATTATCATCCTTCAGCAAGCAAACTTTTTTTTTTAGAGGTCTCTCTTAGGAAATGTGACTGATACTCTGCCTATCTCTTTCCATAGCTATTCATAGAATCATGGAATGGTTTGGATTGGAAGGGACCTTTAAGGGCCATCTGGTCCAACCCCCCTGCAATGAACAGGGACATCTTCAACAAGATCAGGTTGCTCAGAGCCCCGTCCAACCTGACCTTGAATGTTTCAAGGGATGGGGCATCCACCACGTCTCTGGGCAACCTGGGCCAGTGTTTCACCACCCTGATTCAGTGAGTCCTTTAGGTTCAGAGTAAGAAACCTAAATATATATGTCTGTATGCAAACTGAGGTGGGCTTCAGCTGCCTCAGTACATGTCAATAGGGCCACCTGAGCTATTACCTGACCTCCTGCTTCTACTCCAATATTTTTGCTCCTATAAGTCTGTGCCTCATCCTCCAGCCCTGTGTGGGTGTCTCAGATACCCAAGGCATCTCAGATATCACCAGATATCTGTCTCTATATACAATAAATCCCTTTCCCCAGTGTCTTACCTTCCACTATAGCCCACAAAGCCAATATATTTACTGAAGCCATAAAAGTAATTCCAGTGATAAAAGGAAGATGTCTGTGGGTAATGGCCTGCACTCAGAAGTCTTCTATTTTTCATCACTGATGATTGAGGGAGCCTGGGTGACTAACTTGGACCAAACATGGAATTTTTAGGTAGGTACATCAGGTATTTCCACTGTAAGGATTTAATTTATTTTCGCAAAGGTAGGGTTTTAGTGCAATTTGAGATGCTTCAGGGGACCAAGTTGCCAGTCCAGATTGACACAGACCTTCTGTAGGCCCCATGTCAGAATCTCTTGATACCTTAAGGAATCTACAGACACTTGCTCTTTATGTGCACTTGAATCAGATCCTAAAAATCTCCAAAGTAATTCCCTAATCCTCTTGCTTCAGGAACTTATTGGACACTAGAATGAAATATACATTCAAGTCGAGGGTTCATTTAGGATTTCCCTGAAACGTAGTCACTGCCAGTGCAGAGAAATTCAAAGTCAATCAATGCTGTCTTAATCTATGTCCCATCACTAGAAATAAAGATCCTAGAAACCAGTCAACTATGCCATTGATTCCAGCAAGAATTGAATTCACTCCCTTACTGTTGTGTTTTTCTCAGCAAGACTAACAATCTAAAGATGCAATAAAGACACTTTTTGTTAGGAAATACAGCAGACAGCCACAGAATATGCCATGGGAATAGGAACAAAAGAACATTTTCACAGAATTATCTTTTAAAAGAATATCCAGTTGTCTGACACCTGACTCACTCATTTTTACAGAAATATGTTTTTAGGTCCTTCATGAAAACACAGTTTGCATGCAGGGAAACACTGCAATTCACCATGAAAATGTACCCAGTTCTGTAGAAGGCTGCACCAGCTATTTGATGGGATATGGCACAAGCACATGGTTTAAAAGGAGCTGCAAAGATTCGGTGAAAATTGTACTAAAATCATAGACAGTCACTCAGTTATAACTCAGACGACATGTTAACAGTCTTTGGGGGATTTTTTATGACACGGTACTATAGACATTAAAAAGGTAAATGATTGTAAATTCTCATATTTTTCAGCTGTCCGTGACTCTGAAGATACTAACACATCACAGCCGCGCAGGAAAGACCATCACTCTTTCCTTTGCCTAAGTTTTACTGCTATTTGTTGTTCGTTTTTTAACTGCAGTCACCTGCTATATCATGCTTACCATCACAGGTAACGCTCACCATTGCAGCTTGGGGCAGCATGAATTAAAACAGTCCCCCTGCCCCACAAGTAAAATCCATTGCAAGTGCATCTACTACACTCTGCATTTGAAAATGGGCATTAAAAATAAAATAATCCAAAAAAACAAAGGCAAGTAAATAAGCATATGGGGCAAACCAACACTTACTGATAGCCTCTGCATATATTATAGAGAACCTGTCCCTGTTTACTCTTGATCAGCTTCTCACTGCACATCGTGTGTGCCGTGCAGCAGAAGGTAAGGCCAAGCTTCTTGATACTGTTTCACTCCAGACAAAAAAAGAGAGGTGGTGTGGTTTAATGAACTAGCTGTCACCATAGAAACAAGGAACTCACAAGGTGGAACTGTGTAAATAATTGATATTTTGTTTCACTGGTTAAACAAAAAAAAAAGAAAAAAGAAAAAAGAAAAAAGAAAAAAGAAAAAAGAAAAAAGAAAAAAGAAAAAAGAAAAAAGAAAAAAGAAAAAAGAAAAAAGAAAAAAGAAAAAAGAAAAAAGAAAAAAGAAAAAAAAACACAATTCTGTTCAATTAAGATTTTTTTCCATCTTTTTGACTGCCATAAAATACAGAGACTTGGACAGGCAGATAGCAAATTTTATTTTTAATTTTTTTTTAATTTTTAACCTTTATTATATTTAATTAACAATACTTCTGATTCAATTAGCAATACTTTTGAAACCATTTTCTGTTGTTGAATGTCAATATATTTTTCTTTTCCAAATTTGTTAATGTTAATTATATTTCAGCCTATATTATATAAAAATTTAAGATGAACCTGCATTTTTCAACAGTTAGTCTTCTCATGGAAAAATACTTTTGTTTAGTCCTGCTCCCAGAAACTAATCTTATCTGATTCAATATCTCACCCAGTTGCCTGGACAAATTCCATTCCACCTTTTATTTTCTTTTAAATTCTGTTCCTCAGTTATTAAAGAAGGACGTCCTGGCAATTCCGGAGATTACAAAAGTAATAGCTTTGAGAGAACCAGGTAGGAATTATTACAATGAATATACTATGGGATGGGAAGAGTAGCTCATACACATGCTTTGCAGTTAGTGGTGTTTTCAGAGCTGTAGGCGTTAAATTCCAGTACTTTTCCTTCCCTTCATTTCCCATCTGAATGGAAGTCCAGCAAATGCTAGGATGACTAAACTTAGATTTATTAGCAGGGCTTGCAAAGGAGGTAGTCCTCATTTAAACCAACAAAATGCTGCTGAATGTGTTGGCAGAATGTGTTCATGCTGCCCAAGGAGATAATAGAAATTTCTGCTCCATTACAGCGATTTTTGCATCCTTTCTCTGAGTCATCTTAACTGACCGTTCCCAGGCTGATGATCACCTCACCTAAGTTTTAACGGTCTTAGAGAGCCCATATAGCTTAACTTGCTCTCCAGCTTCCCTCTTGAGTCGGTAGGGAGAAAAAGGTCATTCTAGAGAACAATTTATTCCACAAAAGTCAAGAATCCACGACAGTTTGAAAGGAATAGCTGTAAGGAAGAACCCACAGCTCTTCAGTGACTATTTAGGCTTAGTTTAGACTAGACAACTGAGGTGTTACTAAAATAGTGACAAATCACATCCCTGGAGACAAAATAGTAAATAAGAACTGGCAGGATCTGGGGTTAAGACTCAGGACAGAGACTGAAGTATCCATACCTATCATATGGAAAAATAGAAAATCCATGGTCAAATACTGCTCTGGTACCGGATGATGCACCTATGACCCTACACATTCTACCAGTTTGCCATGGCTTAGCACTCTACTGTGGGTGGCCCATGGCACTGGAGGGAAAGGGATGGTATATTAAGGAAAGATTTTCTTGACACTGAGATACATAGGATTACCAAGGACCCTGTGTTCCCTAATGAAGAATGGTACAGAGATTCCCAGGCTAATGGCAACCCAGTTAGATCCGGAAGCAAAAGCTGTAGGATTGCACAAACACAGCACTGGCCAGCAGCAAATTATTTCTGCTCCCAGGAGCAATCTCTCAGCTGAGAGTTACAATGCCAAGTGGCATTACTGGCATTAATATGTGCATCTGCATATTATGTCTAGGGTATAATCATAAAATCATAGAATGGATTAGGTTGGAAGGGACCTTGATGATCACCTAGTTCCAATCCCCCTGCCATGGGCAGGGACACTTCCCACTAGACCAGGCTGCTCAAAGCCCCATCCAGCCTGGCCTTGAACTCCTCCAGGGATGGAACTTCCACAACTTCTCTGGGCAACCTGGGCCAGTGTCTCACCAGCCTCAAAGTGAAAATTTTTTTCCTAATATCTAATCTAAATCTCCCCTCTGCCAGTCTGAAGCCATTCCCCCTCATCCTGTCACTACATGCCACTACAAGTCCCCCCCAGCTCTCCTGTAGGACCCCTTTATGTACTGCAAGGCCGCTATAAAGTCTCTCCGGAGCCTTCTCTCCTCCAAGCTGAACAACCCCAACTCTCTCAGCCTGTCCTCACAAGAAAGCTGCTCCAGCCCTCTGATCACCTTTGTGGCCCTCTTCTGGACTCACTCCAACAAGTCAATGTCTTTCCTATGTTGGGGGCTCCAGAGCTGGACGCAGTACTCCAGGTGGGGTCTCATCAGAGCAGAGTAGAGGGGAAGAATCACCTTTCTGTGGATGGGAGGTGATCCTCCCCAAAGTGGATGGGTTTTTAATCCCTGTTACCAGGAATTCTTCACCAGTAAAATTATTGTTATTATACTATTTGTCTTCTCAGGCAGACCATTTATATAAATATAGCTTGGCTGTTTATTACTGAGGGATGAGAAAGAAATATGCTGGAGGTTTTGCCTAGAAATAGGAACATACCAGTGGTTCACTCATTGGAGGTTTGTCCTGTCTCCAGCTTTGATTGGCAAAAAACTTTTAAGTAGATCATTCCAAAGCAGTTTGTCTGTAACACAGCACTGCTTCTTTCCACTGCCACAGCTGATCCTGAACTTTTTCAATGACATTGTGCTTCCAGGCTTTGAGCTTCACTAATGTGACTGAGTTCACAGTAGGCTCCCAACAGCCCTTTTAGCTGCTGTTGCTCTATTTGAGAACAAGATTCTTTATAGAACCTGCAGCTTGGTTTGTGCCTGGATTGTGAAGGTTCTGTTCATTCCAGTACTGCTGCATTATTATCGACAGATTTCATACCACCTAACTTCAGACATCCGTAAAGATTGCTTTAATAAGCAATGGAGAGAAATAGGCACTTCTCATAGAATCTTCTCAACATAAGATGGATGTTTAAAATAGAGCAAGTTAAGTCCTGTAAGTACTTGTAAGTGTAAGTGACTTCTAAGTACTTATTTTGGTCTATTTACCGTAAACACAGTCTAAATAACTAGCATTAATAAAGGCCTCTCTTTTCTCTACAACCATATTTAGGTGACATGAATCCATCCATTGCATCTGATGAACAGACTTCTAAAAAGCGTGTTTATAAAGTCAGAGACATTCAGCAAAGAGCTAAAGAATGATTCAGTGCTTGGAAAACAGAGATTAGTGAAGCTCTTTTTCTTGCATTTGCCTGAGAAAGAGTAAAGCTTGATCACAGCTCGAGTACTGAGTATTGCACAGGCGACTTGTTGAGATAGAAACCCCTACAGTATACATGTCTGAAATGAGTGTGCTATGACATGGTCCCTAACTTCTACCTTCAAATTCTTGCTTGTTTCTACCATCTCTAACATGAGGTTAGTAGAAGACATTTTATGCTGTGTCACATGGATAAATCCATCAGGACAAAAAAAAAAATCTTTGACCAAAGACAGATGTATTCCGGCAGATCAAAGCTATCTAGGTCTGTATCCTGGCTCAGATAGGAACCAAGTAGAAAACATTTAGGTGCAGAGGCATATTCTTAACTATAACCTCCCAGCTGTAGGAATTCAGTAGCTTTTAAAAGCTGAGTGTGAGAAGAACAACCCTAGTTCTATTGTTCTTGTGCACAGCTGCATCAATAAGGGAGACACATGCACACATACACAGGCATACAATGAAGTAGTGTCTTCCCAGTGGTGTCAAGGGAAATAAGAGCAGATAATTAAAAGGCTCTGAAATAACAGGAGGCTGATGAGACACCCAATAAAAGTCTAAAACTACAAAACCCTGCTCCATCATCATATGAAGATGGAAACATTTTTCAAAGTCTACTGTGATTTTCTCTCTCCTTGGATTACAGCAATTACCTTCTAATTACCAGCTCCTACCCCCTTGGCACCCTTACCAGTTTCTTTCCTGTTGATTTACAGGGTAACTTGCTGATAGGATTCCTCTTAACTAAGTTCATTGTAGGCATCACATCCCTGCAAATATTTATTTCATTTGAGTTACTTGACTTGCCTGGCAATACTACTGCCCTTCAGTGTTTTTCAGAGGAAGGACAGGAGGAATGGGACTAGCTAACTAGGATTACAAGTTGAAGATTAATTTGACAGTGAGTCACGAAGCACATAATCACCAATGAGTCCTCATCACTTCTATTTCTATTCAAATTCTTGTGCTGTGTTCACTATTATCACACCTAAGCTCATTCCAGACCAGTGCATTTTAAGCAGTGAGAGAGCCACATTCAGGGAGAAATCCAGAATATCAAGTTCCAACTTGGAAACGTGGAAAGCAAGACAGGAAACAGGTAAAAGTCTATCACGCCAACCTACAGACGGAGAAATATTCTACACTTCATTAGCAGGGGTCTTTCTATCATGGGATTTCTCTGACTAGTGTATTTCTTGGTTGTGATCTGGTGTCCCCATGGACATTATCAGATGCAACTGGTCAGCAGATCCCAGGTTAAGGCAGACAAATCTGCAAGGTCCTTGGAGTTACAACTACATGTGATACAAGCCTACCTGTAAGCAGAAGACAGCTGGGATATTCTCTCTGTCAGTGCCTCCTTGGGGCAAGTGTGAATGTGCAGGCTGTTGGACACCTGCCTGTATTTTGAGCTCACCACTCAAGGAAGCATTGATTGCAAAACCTGCTTACGCAAGTGTAAGTAGATCTACTACAGTTAAGTATGTGGATGGTATGAAGAAGACAACTACATATCAAAACATCTCATAGTAAAAATCATGGTCCATATTATTTTGGGTAATCCAGAGCTCTAACATGACCTAGTCAGCATAACAGAGCCAGATGCCAAAGGTAGGATTTGCCTGATAAAATGTAGACATCTACAGTGTCTAGCAGAGGTGGTGACCCTTAGTTCCATATATTTCCACAGAGAAAAAAAAGAACCATCTAATCTCCTTTGAGGATGAAATGATGCATGTCTCAGACTCTACTTATTATAAATTCAGAGCTACAAAATAAGTAAGGTGACTCGCTCATTTGTAGCGTAGATGCATTTGCAGGCATCAACATTTAATTAGATGAATCCCATGTTAAGTGTACATGACCCAGGAAACTGTCATTCAGCATCTGAGCAACTCCTGTGCCATTCCTTCCTAGCCACAGGGTTGGGAACAGGTCAACAGTCTGGATGGGAAAAAAATAAAAATGAAAAAGGGTGCATACGGATCAGCAGTGAGCTTTATCAGTTCTTGCCAGGCAGAAAGTCCCTTGAGGACTACTGACAGCTAGAAGAGGGCCCAACAGGAGCTGACGCAGCTCTGCACTAGAACAAGGAAAAAAAGTCAAGCAAGGGAGATTCAAAATGCTGATATAATAGCCTGGCTGCACCGCCTGGAGAAGTTGAGTATGAAGTAACTACTCCCCTCGCTCTCTCTCTTTTTGGTTTTTTTTTGGTTTTTTTTTTGCATTTAGTGCTCATTATTTGACTTTATCACTTTAATTCCATCTCCAGAGAAAAGGAGTCAGATTCTAGATCCTGCTGAGATTTCATTTTCTTCAAATTCTCTTTTTCATTCAGACTGTAGCTGGCGGTTGAACAGGGATGGACACGCAAAGACAGCGTGTGTTCCTTATTTCTTCTTATATAAAGAGTCCTGAAGAATTAAAAGCATTTAAGAGGAAGAAGACATCATAAAACCCATGGAAAAGAAAAACGAAACAGAAATTCTCAAGGCAATCATTGTCTCCGAAGCGTTATAGGCATTACACAGCAGCAGAAGGAAGGAAAACAGTGCTGTGAAGAATAAAACAGTAATGAGCATAACATCTGGGCATGAGAGGCAGAGTGGGAGGGAAAGGGGAAAACATCAGAGCATTAATTCAGGGCTGGATGCTTTCCATAATATAGTGCCAGCCTTGCTCTTCAAGACCTGTGGTTGCAGTTGCAGCATCTACATTGTGCTTATGTTGGACCTCACCCAGAGGAGCTCTGGGGAAGCATTTAGTTTATGTCTGTGTTCACAGACACTGAACACAGCAAGGGGGCAAAGCAAAGGCAGGAGAGTTGAACTACTGCAAAATGTAGGAACCTATAAGATGTTCTCCCTCTTTTGACTTCAAAGTACATTGCTTTCCATGAGGCATTTTTAGGCAGGAGAAGGATCAGTGAAGAAGACAAGGTCTATAAACAAAAGCAGAGAACCTATTATTACCATTATTATTTTTTGTGCCATGTGTGCACCTTGGAGTAGGATTCATGATCTGTAACATTATTGTTCTAGATACTGTAGAAATACAGATCACAAAGACTCTTCATGTCCCAGATTCAAGTTGTATACGTGATCTTTTGACTTTGTGTCACCTGCAACAGAATGTGGAGCTACTTTGCTTATAGAGGTTGCTGTAGTTCAGATGATTTGGAGGATTTTTTTTAAGCCACAGTAACCTGAACATGTGCCTAAGCCTCTACAGGCTCTAAAAACTGACAATCCCATTTTATACCCTGCAGCCCCTCTGACGAGAAATAAATCCTCAGAAAATTTATATATTGAATTGTTCTGTGGAAATTTGCATGCAGAAGTAGTCAAAAGGGGGAAGAGGTAGTTTTATGCTTCTCCTTGCTCTTGAATAAACAGACGTTTACTCACCAGCCAGGAGGGATTTCTTCCTTCTTTCAGCTGTTTCTGACAAGCAAGGGAATTATTTCCTATGTTTCTCTTTCTTTGAAGGAAAACAAGCTAATAACATATTTCTCCACTACCTGCCATCATTAGTAAGTCTTACTGCTACAGAAGAATAACAAAAACCAAATGTTGGGCAATTTTCACTTCTCCCAAGTGAAAAATATGTTGTCTGCAGCAGGTGAAAACTGGGAGGAATCAACACACTGCAAATCTGGCTGTAGTTACTACTTCTTCAGGGAGTTTCATAATGAAACTTCTCCAAAGAGTGTGTGATAACTTAACCTGAAAGCCAGGCTCAGCTGTGGTGAATAGCGCTCCATTTCAGTAATAGACCAGGGACAAAAGTGCTTTTAGAGAAAACAGATACTTGTGGTACCTTCCCAAATACTGCGGAGTGTGAATTCACCATGTGTGGAGTATCCTGTGTTTGTAGACCTCTCATTAGCAGGCAGCAATAAGGTGTCATTCAAAACAGAGTAAGTAGTATCTCAATGACATTGACCAAATAGTAAGAAGGTGGCAGAGTTCTGCTGATGTCCCATCCTTTAAATATGGCGATAAGGCTTTGTTGGGAATGAGGGTAGCAGGATATAGCTTGAAATATGTATCATGTAGTGAAAGGTGAGTCTGGAAGGTGAAGACTTAATGGGGACAGAGTGGAGTGCTGTAGTCCCAGAGCTGAAATGAAATATATGTAGAACATGTCTATAATAATTTTAAAAATGTAGACAGAAAGGGCAGCAAACAGGATCCACAATGAAATGACTTTCAAAAAAGAAATGGACAGAATTCTTCACTGGAAAATAAATGTCTTTGAGGGCACATGACTTCTTTACCCAAAGCCAGGTAAACCGTGGAACTTGTTGCCAAGGGATGTGGTGAACAACTAAAAGATGCACAGTGAGCCTGGGAAAATCTTTACAGAGATTCAATACAAAAATATTGGGAGAACGGAATAAAGAGCAGCTGGGTTCTCTGCTGCTAAGCTAGTGCTTGAAAGTATTCAATCCCTTCCTGCCTGAGTGGGTGACACATTTTAATCACATTGAGATGCAAAAGCCTTTCCAGTGGCTCTGGACCTCCTCTATCTCTGAGCTGTGCTCACTGAATTT
>VZSZ01001045.1:43922-101150 GCA_013398815.1 Ibidorhyncha struthersii
TTGCAGCTGACAGAATGTAGGCAATCCCAAAGCAGCAACAAAATAAGAACAGGACCCATTCCCAAAAATCAATACAACATTTCATTCCTGTGGTAGAAAGAGGTCAGGGTATATCAATTCAGGGGAAATACAATAATAGAAATTCAGGTTTAATTAGATCATTTTGTAGGGGCACTGCTAAGATTCAAATCACGCTGTGTCGAAAGCACTGTGAAAATCAGTGCACTGGTTGAAGATGGGGTAGGTCACCCTGGTTGTCTGCAAACAGTTTTGCTCTTTCATGTTTCCCATCCCAATTCCTTCACTCTTGGCAACGGAGCACTACAGAGGAAGCAGAGTCGTCTGTTTTCCCTTACCTGCTAAGTAAGAACAAGCAAACAGGGAAAGCAATAACTGAATTCAATCTGCTTCAGTTTATTGTTGGAGCTCCAACTGCATCGGTCAACTACTTCCCTCACCTCCCGATAGAGGGAACGGAGCGAACAGTTTGTGTCATTAGTGTGTCGAACTGCCACCACACACTCAGCACACACTTACAGTAAATCTCTAGGCACGCGTATCCTGGTTTGGTGGTGCTTTTGTGTGTGCTAGGAAGCACGGAGCCATTTGCACATTTTTGACCTTGTAACAGTTAGAAGCCACCACCCCTATTTCAAAGACAGAGAGGTTTTCCTAACGCCCCTCTGCTGGAAAGCGTTACTCACCATTTGTAGGGACTGATAATGCTACAGAGTTTCATCTCCAAGATCCCAGTAATAAATTTTAGCTATTTTCCCCGTGGGATATACCAGGCATAACCATATTAAATTTGTTTATCTTCAAAACAAACACTGTTCTGTTCTAAGGGCTCCCTAGCGCCTGGAAAATATATATTGTCACAGATCTCTGGGATCTCCCAATAACATAAGGGCTTTTGCTACATCATCTCCTAAACCTTGCCGAAGACTGGGCAAATTGCATTGGCTGACATTCAAGTTCTTAGAATATCTTTTAAAAAGATAAAAGAGAAATAGGAATTAAACCAGGCTTTTGCTGCTAGTACTGGTTTACTCTCCACAGTTGCCCAAGTCTGAAAGCAGTGTCCAGGGATTGTCTCAGTACACGAACGTGGCAGTTTCTATACAGTTCAGTATATGCTGATTAGAAAAGTTGAATAATAATAATAATAATAATATAGTTACAATATATATTTTTGATGCAAGCAGGATAGAAATAAGCAAAAGGAAATCTTAACCTGCAGAACTCTTTTCATCTTGATATTGTGGATGTTAAAAGTTACAGGAGTTCAAAACATATATATATATTTATGTAAGTATGCAAGGTCCACCAAAGGATGCTAAACTCTAAGAAACCCACCATGCCCAACTTTTGACGTCCTATGAGGTAACCCTAGACCTTTGAGAAGAAGGTTTAGATTCAATCTACAGTCAAAGGACAAAAGAGTGTGATATATCCTTCTTATTTTTGTCATCTTCTTTAGTAGAGGTTAAATCAAAGCCAGGACTTGATTGATTATAAAGAAATCCTAAGGTTAAAAGCTCAGATTGTATTGTTTTCCTCGCAGACAGGCACATCAAGTCAGATATATCTGACTAAACTGACTAAATTTAGTCAATTTATCTGAGTAAGTCTGGCTCAGGAGGAATTTGAAATGTAGACAGCTGGGCACAGAGAGAGCACTGGTGTGATGTGCCTCACCCGTCCCTGTAGCCTTCCTTAAGATTTCACTATTGACAGGATACTTTGATGTGACTTCCCATAACCATCACTATGCCATTTTTTGCACTCTTCATCAACAGATTTAAAAAAAAAAATAAAATAATATATTGGGGAACACAGAAACTGAGACAGAAAGCAAAGAAAGGGAGGAAACAGTAACCTCAGTGCCAGAGGAGAGAAGAGAAGCTGCCTGTCATCTCCACTAATTAGCAATGCTGTATCTGAGAAAATAAAACCAGATTTTGATTGTTTATAACAAAGGGTTTCTCTGTTGAATGCAGGGATGCATTAATGTTATCATGTTTTCCTGAAAGGATCTACATGTTTCATGTTTCTCCATTAACTATGAGCTGGTAGAAGACTTTAATCTGTCGAGTCAGTCTTTAAGAACTGAACGGCAGAGCACAATTCAAATGGAAGTGTAAGCTGGAACTTCATGGCCTCCTGATTTCATTTCTTTTGCCTCAAGGACATTTGCAATTTCCTGAGTTCAGTAGAGACAGTCTGGTTTCAGTTTCCCAGAAGATATTAGTGATATGTGCAGTTGAAGAATATTCTGACACGTGCTAGAAAAATCAAGAAACCAAGTGCATGAAATTAATTCTTTTTAAAAAAATTATTATTCTCAATGGAGTGAAGTTTGACTCACATCAATTTTGAAAAGGCATGCACTTGTATAGATACAAAGACAGTAAATACAATCAATGTCTGTTTAATTCTGAGAGAACAAAAAAAGACAAAAGCAGCTGCCTACGATGAGATATGCAACAAATTGAGAGTTTTCATTTTTCTTCATTTGTTTTTATTCAGGTGGCCACCATAGAGACAAACCAGCATGTGCTGTCTGTAACTTGTAGTATTTAACTCTTTGTTGTTCCCTTGACATTATGGTAATATTAATAACAAGCTATTATGTTAAAACCTACTTATATTCTTTCACATGTACTCTCAAGGTGCTGCTTTATTGTAAGTTGTTCCATTAAGAAAGCCATTGTTAGTACATAAACCTGAGCAGAGAACCAGGTGAACACATTTGTGCTGTTTCTGGACCTGCTCTAGCTATATGTGTAAATCAATTAGCAAATTTTAGAGTCATGTGTTTAACCAAGGCATTGCTTAAACGTGCGGATGCTCCAGGGAAGGAACCACATGGGAGGAATTGTGCAGGCCAGAAGGGTACCATACACTTCCCTGCACATGGAAATAAATGATAGAATCATAGAATCGTTAAGGTTGGAACGGACCTTTAAGATCAAGTCCAACCATTAACCTAACCTGACAAACCCACTTCTAAACCATATCCCCAAGTGCCACGTCTACGCTTTTTTTAAACACCTCCAGGGATGGCGAATCCACCACCTCCCTGGGCAGCCTATTCCAATGCTGGATAACCCTTTCAGTGAAGAAATTTTTCCTAATATCCAACCTAAACCTCCCCTGGCTTAACTTGAACCCATTTCCTCTCATCCTATCACTTGTCCCTAGGGAGAAGAGGTCAGTCCCCATCTCTCTACAACCTCCTTTCAGGTACTTGTAGAGAGTGATAAGGTCTCCCCTCAGCCTCCTCTTCTCCAGGCCAAACAGCCCCAGTCTCTCAGCCTCTCCTTATAAGACTTGTCCCCCAGACCCCTCACCAGTTTTGTTTCCCTTCTCTGGACAAGCATTGCTGGATTACTGTATTGATTATACTTGTTGCTGGATTATTACAGATGGAAATTTAAATAAGCTCTCTTTCTTCTTGTTTTGGTTCAAGTATATGAAGCGCTGGGAGCAAGGCAAGGTGAATGTAACCTCAAGAGCAATTTCTTCCTTTCCCCAAGATTTCTTTTCTGGAAAGGCAACAAAGCACAAAGCAAGGCCGTGAGTAGGCTGCTGAGAGAGCAGGACTGGACCGCATTAAGAAGATGCTTCCTAACCACTTGTACTAAGGAACAAGGGATATGAACTTAAACTGGACACTATGCTTAGGTAGCTGCCCTAACTTATACGCTGTGTATACGACACTGACATAGAGCTACACCCAAAGTGAGCAGGTCAGAAGTCTACGCACAGACATCTAGACCATTTGATATGCCTTAGGGTATCTCATTTGACCTCCAGTTGCTGCTGGCTGTGTAAGCCTTTATGTTTGCCCTTTGTCAGGATATTTTGTACACTGTAGGATATCTCCAAAGGCAAAAGACATTTATGTTTCAGCACTGAATCATTTCCTTAGTGATATCAAGTAGATTAGACCTTCTCAGAGGAAAATCAGGACATTGTCTGTGAATGGGACATTATCCCTGGGCAACGTTCATAGTCGCTGATAAAGACCTATGCATAGGAGAGGTAGTTAGGTGGTGGAAGGATATGGAAACCTTTTAACACATCAAAGCCGGGCATTGAAAGAGGTGTCAGTGTTATCCAGACTCGTCATCCCGTGGGCCAACAGTGCATAACGGTCTAGCCAAGAAACCCGAACTGTCTTTGACAACATGCAGTCATTCAAAAAATACTGTTCTGCTTGTTTTACTCACTGTAATAATATTCACGATTGCTTTAAAACATGATTTCAGTACACAAGTTAACTCAGTGGATCTACAGAAGTGAGAAAAGTCACCAGTATTCTTGAGGAACTCCAGGATCAGAAAATATGCTTTGAAGTCATAGCAAAGATGCAATAGTGAACTGTGTGATTCATTTGTTATTTTCATTTCTACAAAGCCCTGATCAAATATAACAATTTAGTACCATTAGCATTTCTTTCCCTTTCTGCATTTCTGTATTATGCCTGTAAAGTCCTGACTCTTTTTTTTTTTTTGCAAAGTGAAGGAGAATATTTCCACTCCATTCATGATATGTCATACCAGGCCCCATGACAATACGGAGAGGGATGAAGAAATACAGATTAAAAAAAGCAAAGAAACAATAACAAACCCCCCTGTCATTAAATTCTTCATGGACGGTGTTTTACATCAACACTTTTCATCTGTATTGTCTCTAAAGTAATGTGAGAGAGGAATTTAATCCACTAGGTATATTAGATCATTTACTGAACTACACTTTCTACTAATGCTATTATGACGTTCAGTTTTAAAAAGTTGTCTTAAAAAAAATGATACATTATTATGTAAACATTGATGAAAGAAGCTAACTTTGTCATGGAAACAACATTACTAGATTTAATCCCCGTTCTTATCAAGCAACGATTCAACTGGTCAAACCAGTTGCAAAACATTGTATTAAAAATAGATGTGTTTGGGAAGGAGCTCTGAATATCTGGATTTTTTCAGAACTGATTTACATCATTACTGGTACCCACAACACTGGCTTGGCAGTTGAACAAATTGTCGTCTCCAAGAAGGCCTTACATTGTTACGTAATTGCATTTTTGTCTGCCTGTGTAAATGGCACCCAAACGACTGTAATTTCAAACACTTCAGACTCAGTGAAAGGGTAAAGCGATGAGAAACTTCTTCAAACCAAGCCACAATTGTACAATCTGCAGCATAGTTTTGAAGCCATGCTTTAAGCAAATTGTGCACTAAAAAAAACCCCACAAACACAGCACACTGCCAAAAAAAGGCATTGATCCCTTTCAAACTGGATTACATGAATTTAAGATACGGTTACCTTTTAACACCAATGGCTCCTGGAGAGATGCACGTCTCACTGCAGACTAGAAAACAGCAGCAACATAATCAACATTTCCCTTCACTCAGTGGATATCTTCTGAAGTGGTAAATCTGGACAAAAGATGTGTTATGCAACATGGGGTAAACCTATTTTCAAGTTTGCCTTAACTGGCTTTTTATCTTGGAGATAGCTGAAAAACCTCTCTTTGAGCCTGGTGAGGCATTCTCAGTATAGCTGGTGACTTCCCCAGGAACTGACATCTTGAGTTAAACCAAAATATACCTTTATACTATCTCTGATAGCAGCCAATACCAAGCGCTTTTTTTCAAAGCCTTGTACTGGCGGGATGCAACCACTCATTGGAAAAGTGTTTAAAAACCTTGCTAGACATAATGTCCTTGAGGTGGAACTAAAGGTGCAATAGCCCTTTCTGATTGCTGACTGTATTACGTAAAATGCCTTTCTCCCATTGTTCCTGAGAATTTCTCCTCCAAAGATAAAACTGCTAGAAGTACAACTCGCAGTAACACATGCTAGATGTCTTCCTCCTTCATTCCTCGGAAGTCATCCTAGGCCTGAAAAGCTGACAGTCTCCTGCCAACTTTGCAACTCCCACTTATTTTCAAAAGTGTTCAAGAGCAATGCGATTTGAGTGTCCAAATCAGAGTCTACCCCTGTACAAATCTGACTGAAACTTCATGGGAAGATTCTCACCCCTCTGAGAGCTTTTAGTTGGGGCAAAAGTGGGTTGTGTGGCCTCACTGCAGGACATCAGTGGTGCAGGGCTTGCAGAGTTCACCACCAATTGCTTCCAAGGACACTCTCCAATTTTTGACACAGGCTGTTTACTGTTATCCTGCCATGTGCCATGATGAAGAGCCTGGCTCTTTCTTCTTAATGATCTCCTTGTAGGAATTGTAAGGCTGCTATTAGGTTGCCCCAAAAGCCTCTCTCCTTCCACCAGCTAAACAAGCCCATTTTCCTCAGACTCTTCTCACAGGCTCTCTTGGTGTCCCTCCTCTGAACTTGTTCCAGTTGATTGACATCTTTAGTATGTTGAGGAGCCTAAAACTGGGTGTAATATCCTAGACGTGTTCCAGCAAGTGCTGACTAGAAGGGTGTAATCACTTCCCTGGATCTACTGGCTATGGTCTTGCTAATACAGCCCAGCACACTGTTGGCTTTAATCTGCTTTCATCGGGACCTATGTAAAGTGTTCGGAGTCAAGGCTATCAAGTATACTTGAATGGTTTATCACACTGAAGAAAACTCTTGGTGAGTTTCACTGAGTAAAGGCTGAGGGAATCTGTGCTAACGTAAGACTTCTCTCACTGCGAGGACTTTGGAAAACAGAGAAGCTTTCAGGAGTTCTGCATTTGTCGTGCTGCCGGATGCCACATTCATTTGCAAAGCAAGTTCTTGTTATTACTCGTTATTATTTGCCCATTTATACTTCATTACATTTAAACAAAACCCTGAAGAGAAAAGATCTTAGGCAGGAAATTTGTTTTGTGCAGGCTCCCAGCAAGTTCAATAGAAACCCCATCTGAGTCACACTTGGAACAGAAATGCGTGATGAACAGCTACAGGAGGCTACAGCAACACTCTCCACACACACACATGTACCCTACCCAAGGGAGAAAGCTTTAATTAATCTACTAATTAAATGAAAGCTATTTGCCCTCAACTATCACACACATTCCTCCCTTTCACTCCACCCCAGCAAGTGCGTCGTGCTACAGCTCTCACTCTAATATTCCCCAAAGGGGCTTTGGGACTGGGGAGAACACTGAAGAACAGAGGCAAAGAGCTCATTACAACAGTGGTAATGGGAAGTACTCGAGCTCATTCTCAATTTCCCTCCTTCTCCTTTCAGTGCTAAAGGACATTGGTTTAGATACTGTGCCAAAGTGGACGGGAAAAAAACCCACAACAACCCACAACCAAAAAAACCCACTCAAATCGCACAAGGAATCAAATCTCTGCACAAAGGGCTGTGCCTAGAGTAGCTTTCTCAACAAATTCTTCTTCCTCCTTCCCAGCTCTGGAGAGTTTCACCACTATTTCACTGTAAAAAACTCAAGGAGGGAAATAAATTACATATTCATGAAGCAAAGGAGGGAGCAGACTGAATGGTGTGTCAGAGCCCCAACGCAGTGAGACGAGCCAGCGGGGACCTGAGCAGACGGGATTAGGAAGGAAGAGAGGCAATGCAGGAAAACTTCCTAATGATGATCACTGAGGCCATACACAGAAAAAAACACCACCACCACCACAAAATTACCATTTTTCAGAGGAAGAGATGAGTCATCTTAAGAGGCATTTATGACCAGACTGGATTGTCCCTGGGCTGCGGACACTGCCAGGCGGGAAAGTGCCACAATGACTGTAAGGAAATTGCTGGCAAAGCCACGGTGCACGAGCTGCCTTGTTCCTCTGATGTCCCACCTTATGACTGCAAAGTTGTATGATGTAGCTGTGCTTTCCCATGTGTTGGCCACATTCACAGCCATTTAACATTGACAAACATTTGTATAATTAACATTATACAAACGCAAAATATGACATAAAACATTGCACTGAATGGTTGAGGAACTCAGGTGTCATTCAAGTAATCCAGTTCAGGGGTAAGGAAAGTTTCTTCTCTGCTTAAAGATGATGGGGTGCAATATTTCACTATTTTGGAATCAAATTTTTAAAAGGTAATGCAATCTACGCAATCTGCTCGGGGGGTAGGATGGGGAGGTGGGGAAAGGGAGGTGGAAGTCCAGATATATGAATATATTCCTGCAGGATAACAAAAGATACTGAAAGTACTGTGTTTTCCACATGATAGAAAATTCCAAAATTTGCCTGTATAAAATTATTAACCACTGTAATACTTCAGTCTGGGTTTATACCGCAGAGAATGATACAGAAGCTACTTTTATTAGGTTATCTAATAAAATAGGGTTCCTATTATGATTGTCTGCCTAATGATGGGTACCTTATCTCTATATTTAGGACTGCATCAATGCCGTGTTGCTGAGAAACATCAGTAGACAATCCTCTCACAGCCAGGTAATGGTATGGACACTCAGTGTTGGTCAATACTTATGGCCTAAGTCACTTGGGTGAAAAACATCCTATGGAGAGACACTTGCAGTGTCAGGGTTTGTTTCTTGCTAGTAGCAAAAATGAGAGCTCAAGGTGACTTGTGGAGCTGTAGATATTGCACTAATGAATCCCATTCGCACCCTGCTTCTTGGAAACAGTTATCTGTGCATTACTTTTCCACCTTAAGCACCCAAGATTTTATAGGCCACCAGAAGTATTGCATTGTCATTGGGCACACGATTTAATCATGGCCAATCACCAGTATTTAAATACCTGGCAAGAGCTTTTTAACAGCAACATTTAAATGTAATTCTCAGAAAATATAATCTCTGGTGATACACAGTTATATCGTGACAATGAATAGCTAAGTTCTGGGTAAACAAATCATTGCCAAAGGGGTGAGCAGTTCCACCAACACAGTTCCCTCCACTGATGAAGCAGACGGTATTTGATATGTTTGTGATTCATCGTAATTTAGCCACATGCAACATTTCTGTCTTGGGGGCATTTGTAAGCTTAAAAATTATACCTGTTTAAAGATTCCCTAGACATCACTGAATGTGAATCTGAATGAAACCACGTTACCTGTTGTATAGTATTTAGCAAAAGAGTCAGCTCCTCGACTACTGTATATTAACAAAGACTAACTGACAGTCAGACCTTTGGCCTTTTTCTTTCACCCAATAACCTATATTTTCAGACACTGAAAACACGCAGCTCTGAACTAGGATCATGCCTTGTGATTCCAATGTAGTTCAAATGTGTCCTACTCAAGAGCATGCAGCGAACAGGTGACAGAGTACATTTTCAGACCTAAATTCCCCATTCCTGATATTTCAAAGGAACAATAAAAACATATTGCTTTCATATATGCCATAAAAGACAAGCACTTGCCCAGACTCACTATCAGCAGGGACCCACGTATCAGCAACAATAAAAACACAGTAGGCGGACAGCAATAATTGACATTTTCACAGGAGCTTAAGAGATACAGAAACACAATCACACCCAATTTCTTTCTTCAGTCCCAAGGGTTGAACTCTAGAACATCTCAGACGAGTGTGACATGTAGCAGGGTTTTCTTTTTACACACTATAAAAAATCCAGACCCACCAACATAGATCCCTTTCTGAGGAGCTGAGAGCAACAGCTATATGGAAGGAGAACAGAGATAGGAACCAGCAATGAGTGATGAAATCTCAAGTCCACATCACTCACTGAGTAGAATGCTTAGGAATGCCACCTACCAACAGTGGGCCAGCTATAGCCTTCTTACACCCCAGTAAATCTTCCCTGTTAGAAACCAACCCTGAACACTCCTGCTTTTTAATTATTTTTTCCCCCATTGCTGTGGGATAGGATCCCCAAAAGTAGAGACGGTGTTTTGGAAGAGTAACACACTGTATAAAGAGTTTGGGCTGCCATGGAACGATGTATTTGAGACCACTCCTAGCTGCAGATGCATTAGACACATAGCTTCCTCTTTCTCCTTCCTGAAGTTTCCCTTTTTTTTCTTCTTTCCTAACATTTTATATGCTAATATTGTTATTTACCAGTTGCTGTATCAAGAATACTCTGCCATTATAAACCCTAACTCAAAATTCTTATGACCCATGGTGTAAGAATGCTACCATCTCTGGCAAAAAGTGGGATTTCTTTCCCTGTGGGACTCTTTATCCCAATACTTTGCTTCACTTGGTGTGAGGATAGCTAAACTGCACAGAGACTGCCCATGAGACATTTACGTGGGTAGGAGATCGGTGGGACCCAGAACTTGATCTGCTAATGGTTCTGTTAACAGCACAAAATGCATGCAGCAATGAATTTATCACGTACACACTGCCCACGAAGTGTACAGAAAATCCTACCAGTGACTACACTATATTTCATGAGCTGAACCTTAAGCAGGTTTCAGGAAGTTCAGAAATATGATGTGTTAGAAAAGAACATTGCAAAATTACTAGAAGACAAAACAAAACAACAAGAGACAGTGCCAGATTGCATACCCTATCTCAAATTCTCATTTTACTCTTATATCACTGCAGGGTATGATCTGATTTAAGGAGGGACAATGTGCAGTGATGGATGTGGTCTTCTTCTAAGAACAGATCTCCCCCTTAAAGAGTGACTTCGTTCCAAATAAACCTGCAGGACTTGGATGCATTTCAGACCCTGACAGATAAGCCACAGGTCTCACTTTCAGAGTCTTGTCATGACCCAGATTCTGCTCCAGCATTTTCTGCTCTGCTACCATAGAGAAATTTTCTCAGATAAGGGGTATCCAAATAAGGACAGATTCAGGATGCATTTTATTACCCCCATGGCACATCTCCTGTTGTTCTCAGCCCCAACAAAATGTAGCAGGCACCTAAAGTGTTAAGCTAGTCACCTTGTCTGGCAGGTGCAAGGGCACTCTTGATGCAGAACTCGGTGGCACAGGGGGTCTCTCCAAGGGTAACAGATGCTTCAGCTGCGCTGTTTGCAGCTGACTGCAATGCGCAGGCATTTAGGGCTCAGAATCTTTTGCATATTTAAACAAGAGACAATTTTTCAGTGTCACACAAAAAAAAAAAAGAAAAAAAAAAAAGGCTTTAAAGCCCACGCGTACATGGTTACTGCTCTACACTAAAGACAGTAAGTGCTGGCCGATATGTTCAAGCCTGTCTTCCCAAATTTAATTTGCCAAATGGGTGGAAGCGTCAATAAATTGGCATCCTGGAGAAAGAGGTAAGGGTTCTGCTGGGGTATTTACGGAGGCCATATTTGATAGGGTCCTTGTATGCTGACTAAGAGAGCCCAGTGTTATGTATTTAGGCTTGAAAATGTTGAATGTTACTTCATTTGTGACAACGACCACATCATAGCCTCACCAACATCTGGTTCTGAAATCTTCAGGCATCATAGACTCCCACATGTCTTGATGTGCCTTGACCTGGTATGCATCCCAGAAGTACAAGCCAAATTTTACCTCTATAGTTAACAGTGGCAGCTGCTGAGCACCACACAAAACATGCAACACCACCTCAGAAAAGAGGCCTTGCATGGAGTTCACGGTCGTGTCTTTCCCTTGATTGTTGTTCTTAGTAGGCCAAAATCTTCAGGAAAGGTTGTTGCTCAGATTCAGATGAATTTCCCCACATGAATGCCCACCCAGGACCTGAAGTGGGTAGAATTTCTCAGTTATTAACCTTAACAGCTTCATTTTCAGCTCCCTGCTCGTGTCCTTTCCTTCCAATAAGTTAATTTCTCTTCTGCTAAAGTATTTCCAGTTACAGAAAGAAAACTCAGCACCAGCATTTATACTATTTTTACTTCTCATGGAGTTCAGGCCCCTATTGCCCATCCTACAGCCACATACATGCGATACAATAAAGATGTGCGAAGCATTTCCTCTAAGGTAAATTGTCTAAATTTTCATAGCTCCACTGATTTTTGGATTGTAGTATGACTTATACAACAAAAAGAGGTATAGCTCTGAAACCCTTGAAATGATAACATTAAATTGCAGTAATCTTTTAATTTGGTTCCAATGGAAGTTAATAGAAAAAAGTTTCATTTTCCATAGAGAAAGGTAGGGTCAGAAGTGGGGACAGGTATTTCAGACTGCTTTGGTTTTCCTGCTATTAGAAGAAAACGTTAACATATTTAAATACTGTATGTCTAATACATACTGAAGAGAGAGAAAGAGAAGCAATGAGACCAAATTGCTGTCATACTTAAGGTAAACAGAGACTTGAAAGCAAAATTGGTGGAACCTGTTTCATGTTGTCCCTCGTGGGTTATTCTGGGTGACTCCAGTATACGTTAACTGTCATTTGTTTGATCCTCAAGATTACTGTGTTCAGAATTTCTACATGGCAACTTTGACAACAGATATAAATATTTCACATTTTCACTTATAAAAAACACACTGAATAAAAATCACTGCCTCAAAATGCAAGCAATCAGTACTGAAAACAGAATTTTCTCTAGACTGATGTTATTCATACACATCCCTGTCACTTTCCTTTTATTTTTTGTTGCATTACAATAAACTCAGGATTTCATTCTTCTATAATTTTGACAGTGTTATTTCACAATGGCTCCTGCTAGCTTCTACAGCTGTTTGGTGTTTGTTTTTTTCCCAAAGCCATGAACACCGCTGGAAGATTGCCACTTCACACTGCTCAGCACCCAAAAGCCTCCCTTTGTAAGCAGGGCCACGTAGTGGGAGTTGACCTCAGTACAAGATCACCTGCCCCTCCAATATCAATTGTCATCCACAAGGTGTTATTTTGGATTTCATTAACAGAGATATAGGAAAAATCCACAGATGTAAAGGGGAAAAGTTGTTGAGTTTCCATCTTTGTGTCCTGTAATTAAATATCTGCAAAATTAATGTTGTAACCAATAGGTCACTGTGAAAACCAAAGCAAAATAAACCTTACCATTTCTGGTCCACATCTAATTCTTTAATTCACAGAAAAAATCCCTAAAAGATTAAAAAGCAGTGAGTGAACTTTTGGATAAATAGAACAAATATTCCCCTGTGAAGTGGAGGAGTAAGTATGTGTCCTGGTTCGAGGTAAATCAGGACCAATTTTGTCCAGTGGCTTTACTTTTTAGCTGGACCTCTTCTAACTACTGAAATTAACAGCATAGTGTGCAGAAACTGCTCTCAGAGTTATAAGATCAACGTTTATAGCTGATGCCCAGGCATGGTATGCGGACAGGCTCTTGCTTATACTTATTGCTGTAACACCACTTTGTTACTTGCCCCATTGGAGAATCAGAAGTGGAAAAGTGTAGAGGGATCCCACCTGTAGGGAGGAGCAGAGAGGACAGGTGACCCAAAACTGACCAACAGGGTATTCCATCCCATCTGCCTCATGCTCGGTGTAAAAGCTGAGGGATTAAAGGGTCAGTCTCTCTTTCTTCAAAGGCTGGTGTCTGAGGAGGACTCTCTCTGCTCATCTGCCTTTGATCACAATCCTGAATACAGATCCAGATCCAGCTCCCATCCGTCACCGAGTCCAACCTGGGACTGCCTCAGTTCCAGCCGGTGACGTGATCATCATCCTGCGAGCTTGATATGGTTTTGTATATTTTTCATTATTTCCTTTTTATTATTAATATTTCATTAAAGTACTTTAGTTTCTTCTAAACTCGTCTCTCTCTCTGTCTCTCCTGCCTCTCTGAAGAGAGGTAGCGGAGGGCATCTGTCATTCTGCCCAAACCATGACAGTATGTCAATGCAAGCACAAAGGCATTCATCAGATGAAGATTTATGTGGGACTTCACACCAGTGTTAGAAAATCAGGAGGTGCTTCTGGCCATCGTCACCTGTGCTCTTCCAGAGCACCAAGGGGTGTCCCCCAGCTGCTGTGCCATATACTATCAGTGAGCATACATGGATTTTATTGGGTGAGAATAAGTTAGATACTCGGTTATGTGCAAAGAAACGTGAGAAAAAGTCAGAAGAAGAAGGATGCTTGATCGTACAGCATCAGTTCAGTACAATGAACCTCAGTTCAGAAATAATGTTGTGTTTCACTCAGATGAAAATGATTATTTTATTTACGGTTTGAGCTGCAAAATAGACGGAATACAGGAATGTCTCAAAGCAAGGTGTCTCATGGAGATCCTTAATCCAGCAGAGATCTCCAGGCAGCTCCCCAGCATATGCTTCTCCATAATGCTGCACTGACATTAACAAAGCTTCTCATAACTCGTACATCTGTCTTTGGCACCATCACTCTTGAGCATACTTTAGCAATAAGTGGCTTTATCTTTTCCACACCTTTTAAAGATGGGGCAGTGCAGCTGGCCTTGTTTGACACAGAGAGAACTGAGCAATAAGAAGCTGCAGCATGGCTCAAATCAAGCACCAATCTGGGGTAATAAGAACATATGCTCTTCAAGCTCTCATACCTAATTGCCAGTGATCCTGAATTGCCAGATACCTGAATTAGCTGTTAGATTTAAAAAAAAAAAAAAAAAAAGCTGATGAATTTTGTGAGCAGTGTCACAAGGCTTTAGCCATTGATCGCATGGATTTGTGTCTCCTAGATGAGCTCCTGTTTGGATGCTCTGCTGTTTAATGAGGCTTGAGCTTATGTTGGAGTTCATTTTTGTGTAGGGAATTAACAGAATATCTGTCTTTGCCTAAACATTCATATGAAACTGTTAGAAAATTAATTTATCTGAGAATGTGATCCTTCTGTCAAATTTAGTTGAAACCACCCATAGCATTCAGGGTTTGGGGGCGGACAGATGACCTGGAGGAATGGAAAAAGTATACATGCGTAGACTTGACCATATTAATCTGCTTTCCTCAGGGTATCAAAGGCCCTTCAGCACCTTACAGCCCATTCTCGCTAATGTTGCCTGCCTGTACAAAATTCCTGACTCTCCCACAACTGCTCTGCAAATGGAGGGTGCAAGGGAATGCCTACAGCTGTGGTCAGATCCAGACGGAATAGTAGTTTCATCAGTCTTGATGCCAAACCTGTTAGACTGAAAACATGCAGTGAGATTCAAGAGTTATTTTAAATTAGCACACAGTTTATTCACCTGGTGTTTCTGCATTCGTTTGGACATAATAGACAGCACAGGATGGCCAAGAAGTGTTTAGATTTTGCACGTCTACATTGCTGGAAGAGGTACGAAAATGGACTAGCTTAGCCCATAGTTGCATGAGAATTTAGTTTCTATTGCAATGCAAAAATGTCATGTATTTTGTTACGGTTTTTAAGTAATGGAGCAAATTATCATAGAACTGGCTAACAGAGATATAATAACTAAAAACAGCTCAGCCAGAGGGCAGCAAGAAAAAAATACCAATTTAATATTTGTGAGGAAGTAAACAAATTTATTCCCTTGAGCTTCAGCATATCTCTAATCTTATCCAATATGCAATTTGTGTTACCAGTTATCTGGCAAGCCCTTAGCAAACAAAAAGCCAAAATAAAGGTCCAAAACCGTTTTGTGTCAAAATACGTAACGTACTCAGATGTGGCTATTGGGAAAGAATAATAACCAAAAAAAAAAAAAAAGATCTATGTACTTTCCCTTCCTAAATCTGCAAATACCAGTAGCTCAAAATATTGACAAACTGGGTTAGGATTCTTCAAACAACCAGATCACCAGCCTGTATTTAGCCTAAATAACCCCTGAATAACACACTTTGGCCACAGATGCTGAGACAGAGCAAGATTGTTCTACCGAAAGCATTTGAAAAGAGTACACCGAAGCCAAAGTGGTTTCTTTTTCCATCTAAAGCTCTTAGAGAATTAGGAATTTTACACTCCAAAAGAAGCCTGCTGAGGAGTGTTTGACAGAAAAGGACATTGCATAAATGTGTTATTGGGCAGGCCAGAAACATTAAAAAACTTTGTCACTTTGCAAGCCTCAACAGAATTTTTCAGCACAAGTGTATGTATGTATATATAAAGTATATTGGAACAGAGAGCACAGCCACTGAGCGCATACAAAGGTTGGGAAACCATTAAACACACCAACTGACACAAAGGAAATCTGACTGAAAGATGTTCATTGAGGCTATTTTCCCTCAGGAAACAACATATTGATTAAGTTTACAGCTTAAACCATACTGATTATTGCCCTTCTTGGAGCGAGTCCAGAGAAGGGAAACGAAGCTGGTGAGGGGTCTGGAGCACAAGTCTTCTGAGGAGCGGCTGAGGGAACTGGGGTTGTTTGGCCTGGAGAAAAGGAAGTTCACGGAAGACCTTATCACTCTCTACAACTACCTGAAAGGAGGGTGTAGTGAGGGGGGGTCTATCTCTTCTCCCAATTAACAGGTGACAGGATAAGAGGAAACAGCCTAGAGCTGCACCAGGGGAGGTTTAGATTGGATATTAGGAAAAGTTTCTTCACCAAAAGGGTTGTCAAGCATTGGAACAGGCTGCCCAGGGAAATGGTGGAATAGCCATCCCTGGTGGTATTTAGAAGACGGGTGGATGTGGTGCTGGGGGACATGGTTTAGTGGTGGTTTTGGCAAGATTAGGTTGATGCTTGGACTTGATGATCTTAAAGTTCCCTTCCAACCAAGACAATACTATGATAGAAAAAAAAAAAAAANTTAAAAAGGGGGCGGGGGAGTTTCCACAGGTAAGTGTCTTGTTTGAAGACAATATTTTTTTAGATATTTTATTTTATACAAAAAAAGGGGAAAAGATATTTGAAATAGAGGTTAAATTCTTTAAACTTCAACAGAAAGAATAATTCTATCAAAGTATACAAAATATTTTTAAAACGTTAAAATTTTATTATGTGGGAAAATATTCTCCCTCTTCTCCTCAAAATGGATCTTCTTTCATTTTTTTAAAGATCCTGAAGTATTTAATTGTATGCATTTTTTACTTTTCGTTGCTACAGACACAGTGGTCCATTGGCATCTGCCCTCACCCATACAAGAATACACATTCAATACCCGATTTTAAAAACTTATTCCACAAAAGGCAGTAAACAACATTTGTGCTGACCTTACAAGTCCCCCTACGAAGATGTGTTCCAAGACGTTGATAACGCAAGACAATCAATTGGCAACAGTGGGTTACTGTCATCTATTCATCATCCACATCGCATTCATAAAATGGAACATAGGGCTCAATACAGATGAGGTTTCTAAAAACTAAAGAAACCGAAGTCTAAGCTAATTTTTTATGACCTTGCAGTAAGGAGAACACTAGGGAGGGTTAGGATGGGTTATACCAATAGCTAGAGGTGTCTGTCCCTTGCCACTGACTATAGAAGCATCATTAGTATATATATTTGTATAGGTCAATGTCTTAATGTAGATATCCAGAATTTAGGTGGCTAAATATTAGCTTAAGCACATTTTCTGACATCAGTTAGGTACACAACTCAGCTCTAACACGCACAGAAAGTGCAGAGGCAGTCCCATTCATTAGGAAGGTGATGTTCTCCATTTCGGGCAGAATTAGCATTATATGGCAAGGAGTAAATATATCACAGAGATCATCATAAGTTAGTATAGAAGGGGACCCATATCTCCAAAATCCTCACTTACAAGTGATTTCCAAATGGGAAACAAACAAACAAACAAAAAAAAAATCCCTGGGGTATTCAGGAGCATAAGCACAAGCTTGTCTGGAGTGAGCTATTGGCCCAGAGAAACAAAGAGGGTTTTGTTGGGTTGAGTTCTGTGCCCTTGGGGTCTGCAATGAAAGCAACACTTAGGCTTTATGGTTGGCAGTGTTTTTTAATGGGCCTCACAGATTTTGATTAAATAGCCATGTCTCTATAGTTTTGAGAAAGAAGCCCTGGAATCAGCCTTAAGCATAGTACACTGCTTTGCATCTACTTCCTAACCCTCTGGCTATGGCATAGGCAACCTCTGAACAGTTCATCTGGAGGGCCTTGTGGTGTGTAACCCTCGGGCAAGCACCGATCCTGTGTGCTCCCCCAGGCAGGTTTACAGCATAGCTACTTGATCCTCAAGAAGGCCCAATTCTTGCTGTAAGACGTACATACATAAAAGCAGTGTTTATTTCACAGATTGGGAAGAAACTGTTTGTTAGAAGCCATGGTGAGAGGGGCAGGAGGGCGCATAAAAGTCCAAATCCTTTACAGTGTGGTCATGTAAATGTAGCTTTTTTCGTATTTTTTTCCTCTCTTCCTGCTCTTTTACTTCCAGTTCCCCCTTCCTTTTCATGTAGTTTTGGTTCCACATCGCAGCTATCTATCTCTTCAAGCTGAATCCACAGTAAATCTTCTTAAGCTGCTGACTCAGCAAACCGAAGAAAGAGCAGGCCAGCAGCACACTTGCTAGAGACTTGAATAATATCCCTACAGGTGCTGGATACTAATAGCTGAGCAACATGAAAAATCACCGATTCTTTTTTTTTTTTTTTACAGGTTTCTTTTCTAAGAGATATTTTTCTATTTCCCAATTTGTTATTTGACTGCTTGTCCAGCGCTCCTCCAAGCTCATGAATACAAAACCAGCAGGGAAAAGAATCATATTAACGTCCTTAAATCAGTGTTGTCATCATTTTATTTCCTGTCACAGAAAGTATTACTACTACCAGAGGGCAAAAAAGAGAACACATTAATGTAGGGCAACCATTTTCTGCTTTGTAACCTGCTGCCACGCGTTTCTAAGACCTGGATATCTTGCCTGCCTAAATAAGGAAAGTTGCGTGTAGATACCTGTGCTTGTGCACAGCATTGTGAACCACATGTTGGTAGAATATGCGTGTTTCTAGACTGTCTTTTTTTGGTTGTCATTCATGATTTGTGTGAATAAGCTTAATAAGCTTAAAAGCATTTTAACGAAGTGTGTCTTTCTTCAGCTTCTGCAATAACCGTAACTGACACCTGATGTGCCCAGCGTGAGATTACAAGTGCCAGACTACTAGACAGAACACCAACACAACATCAAGGTCTCCCACCAGCTTCAGGCATCTTAGACAGGAGTGTCAACACACTAGGCTTTCTCAGAAAAACCCAGGAACTTACAGGTAAGTCAGGTGGAGATGTACCTTGAGATATCGATCACTCTGTCACTCTCTGTAAGTACCTATCCCACTCAGCTGACAGGCTAAGGACCATCTGGAACCCAGGATCCTAATTTTTGTGCCCCTGAGAGGTGCTTGGAGTTGGTTGGTATCAAGGACCCTGTCACTGTTTTGCAACACTGATTTTCTCAGATGGTTTTTGTGACACAACTTACCAGAAATTCTGAACCTTCTCTGTGAAACTGCCTTACCCAATATGACACATCCTGAGACTTTTTTCTTTTTCTTTTTTAAACAAGGCATAGGCTTTTAAGAAGTTGTTATATTCTGCTGATTGGCCCCAGCATTATCTCCTTATATTAAAAAGGAACAGCTATAGCAGCAGTAAAGTCCTGGCTAGCTGCAGTTTTTCTCCTCTAGAGAACATTCCCAGCAGTTCCCCAGCTATATTTGTACGTGTTTGTATTTGCGTTACATAAGTAAGAGGGAAGTCCCATGTAACTGCATTATGTTAGAGACAATTGCAGTCCTACAGAGAACTTGACTTCTCTAATAGCATTATGAGATGTTACAAATCATAATGCAGATAAACTCATTAAAAGCTGTCTCATTAAGTCCTGTACAGAAAAAATAGGTTGCTTAAAGAGCAGAGACCAACACAAGTGTCTATGTGCTTGAGGAACCTCACATTTGGGGCTGCAGATGAAAATGGATGTTCTAACAAACATAACAGGGCTGGAGAAAAACTAAAAGAAACTTGTCTGAATACACTGTCTCTCATCTTTAAAAGATGACAGGGACTGAAATGTAGATGATCCTATTTGAAGGTAGCCTGCCACTGGAAGTGACAGCTCCAGATGAATAATGGAGGATACAGACAGCTCTTTGCTCTGTACACCATACACACCCTTAAAAGACTGAGAAATATTACCCCCTTCATTAAACAGGGTCTGAGCAAGCAGATGTAGTTTCTCTCTTCACCTCTTAGTTAATTGCTTAAACATAATCAGATGGAGGTTTCATTCTCTGATCTGTGAGATGCTGTCTGCATATCCAAATCAGTATTTGCCCATCTGACCCTCATACAGTGATCTCACTTTGGTGTTGGTGTACAAGAGGCATCGCTTACACCTTTCTTTTTTATCTCTCTCTTTTATTTTTTAAAGGAAGTCTGTGAACATATGTTTGCCAGCTAATGAAACACTACGAAGAATATCTTATTTGAAATATTTAAGCTTAGCAACACTAAAAATGCACCCACAAGAAATTCCAAGTATTAGCTGAAGAAATACATCTGATTGAATTATTACAGACAGTTAGAGCACCTGCATTGCAGTTACATTTAAAATTCAGTTCATACACTAAGCCAACTTTGTGAGTCATGAATTTCATTGTTTCTCAAGTACATTTGGAACCAGACAAAGGAACGATGGTTTAGGATCCTATCTCCTCAATAATTTTATGATGACTTTTCTTAATATTTCCAATAAAAAAAACCACACCCACTGCTATCATAGATGAATGGAATGAGAAATCAATCAAAATGGCAGTGAGAGTGAATTCAGAAGCAGAAAATAGGTAGGATGAAGAAAACTGATGTTCAGAAGAAAAGAGGAGATGTTCAGACAAAACAAAGAAAAGAATGAGAGTGACTGAAAAGAAGCGGGCTAGCTAACAAAAAATGGATTAAAACCAGCTAAAATAGCAGTATAGACATTCAAAGCTAAGAAAGCATTTAAAATGGGGAAAAACATAAAGCTCAAGAATTTCTCTAAAAGATCCAGCAGGTATCATGCATCTAGATCCTGTCTTCAGTCCCAAGTAACTAATAAGAAGGTGGAACACCTCTGTGAGAGGCAAATGCAGAACAGCCTTTTTATGCACATGAAAAATCTAACCACACTAGTCTCTGACAGAATTGGCTTAATATGCCCATTTCTAATTATTTATTAGAATATTATTTTCTTGTTTTCTGGTGGGAGTCTATACTTGACGCCACCTAGAATTTTCCATTAATACACTTTGTCCTATTTTTGCCTGTTTATGAATGCAGGCATTAGTCTGGGCGCTTTGGTTTTCTATGGGTAAAATGGGTCTGTCTACTGTTGAAGCCAAAAACCTGTAGATTCAAGCAGGTGTACAGGTTCAGGAGCTAATGCAGCCACACTGACTGCGAGGGATGGAGACGTGCTACAAAATGGGGATCAACCCCAACTGCTGAGAACAAGAGCTCTCCTTGAGAGATATTAGAGACTTCTTGAACAGCACAAGTTGTGTTTAGAGGAAAGCAATATAAAAGAAGATTTTTTTTCAGGCACGTCTTGGAGGCTAGGTTGCCATTTAAATTTACGCTAAATTTTTTAAATGTCACATCCATTCCCTTGGTAGAAAATCTGAAAATCTGCATGACAGAAAAGTACCAACTTGAGGACATCAGCACAACACGTTAGAGGTGGTTTGAAGATAAAGTGTGTCCCAAAGGGAAGAAAATGTGTTACCGCAAGCATTACAAAAGGGTCCCAACAAGGGAAGAACCATAAATAATGTTATACCATTCCTGAGTTCCAGTCTGTGAAAAGAAACTTTAGGGAGATAATAAAGAATTAATATGATACACAAATTGTAGTACAATCTCTGTCATAGGCATAAGTCTCTTCACCAACCTAAGAAGCGTGTGTGCATATACACAACTTCACGTGTGTAAAAGTGTTAATTTTAGTACCTGGGTTCCTGCAAGAGAGTATAATAAAACCTTGCACTCATAAACAAGCTCATAAACATTGCAGAAACAGCATATATAAAACCATATGTGTTCTTATTAGGTCTAGTTTGCTTCATAGTGTTTCATTGGAGAGCTGTTCTTTGCAAAAGCTGGAGCTGATCACTAATTATCCAGCTCAGTGATCACAGTTACGTCCTGAAATGCTAGGAATTGGAAACTTGCTGTCCTTCTGCATTTGCCAGGAAGGTCACCCATCTGAAAGCTCAAGAGATATGTTCAGTGACATTTATTTCCCTTAATTAAAAATTGTTCACCTCTAAATAAGAAGACACCTTTTGGCTGTCTGAAGCTAAACACCAAAAATCTTGGTCATTTAAAAAAATGCCTTTTGCCTTTCCATTCATATGACTATTTAATTAATTTTGTTCTGGTCTGAAAAATACGTTTGCATACCCAGGAGTTCAGCAGCTCTACCAACCTGCTTTCCAGTTTCGGCTGGTGTAGGATGCATCTAAACAACACTTACAGATGAGGAAATGTTGAGGCTGTCCCAGGCTTAGCTGCAATACGGGAGCTCCGAAGAGACTGAGACATGACAGTTGCTATTTCTGGATCTCAAACCAGAAGCAACAAGGTGTGTTTATGTAATCTAATGTCCAAAACCACAGTATCTGAATTTGACCTAATCTTTTCTTATAGTCAAGAAGACCGGAATCTCGTACTAGTATAAGCATCCAAATCAGGTTAAAAGTCGAGGATTTTTCCCTCCCCATTAGCTAAAGGGAAGTCTAGTGTAACTGTTTCAGAGACACAGTGTAAAAATTAAATATAGTCATGTTTTTAATAAGTAACGCTTTCTAACTGACCAGAAAATCTAGGCAATAGTCAGAAAAGTCATGCACTAGAAAGAAATTCAAAGACCACATATTTGTATGGTAAGACAATTATTTGGAAGAACAGAAGCATACTACCAGTTCCACTTCTATTCTACAGAATTCAGCTGAATTATGCTACATCTTAGATATGCTGCTAATTAAAGTGGTCTCTAAATAAGACCTAAGAGGAAAGAATGCATTTTTGTGCGCCAAAATAAAGATGAGCCCTGTATACTGACCATTATGCATTGCAAAAGGCAGGTCACACATAAGAAGGAAAGTCTGTAAAAACTGATACTCTGGTCACATATTAAATAGTTCTCATTTTAAAATAAAAGCAAAACGTATGTCAAGAATGCTTTAAAATACTTGGCTATTAAAGTGCAGTAACATGAGAATATCTGTGTATGAAGCAATTGTAAAGCATTTGCATGGAAGCTATAGAAGGCTATTATTAAAACAAGATAGAGGATTTAAATACTTATGCTATTTGCTACAGTATCCTTCTGTGCAACACTTCTTGAGAAGTGATGAAAAGCACAGTTATGATCAATGATCTAGCAAAAAAACTGAGTTGAAATGGAAGAAGAGTTTATTTGGGGGATTACGCAGTCATCCCCACAGTTACAAGGTGAAAAAGCATGCTTTATTCAGCGGTCTCATGGCTGTTACGTGAGGCTAGATACAGCCACAACGCGTAGGGGGACAATGGGCAGGAATGGAGTTACCATCCCCAGACACATGTTAAGACCCAGTGATTCATGGGCTAGCATGTTAATTAGTTACTTAGACTTATGGTGAAAATAAAGCCCCGTAACCTTCATAAAGAGTCCAAGATGTTTGGAAAAGTGAAGAAAGGGTTTGAATGGCTGTATCTTTAGAGGCCCACTTGTACGGGTTCTTAAAAATGGCCCTCTGAAAATGGAGGCATGCAAAAGCACTGGCTGAAGAATCTCACGGCTTAGATTTCACAGGGCTGATAGGAATCTCTAATTTTATCCCCTCTACCTGGAAATAATAATCTTAAACCAATGGATTTGAAACAGGAGCCCCGCTTTTTTTTTTTTTTTAATTATTACTTTATTTTATTTTCTTTTTAATCTCAGATACAAACAGTGAACAAATCCCCTCAAGGAACTGACTTCCCCTTTAACAGGGTGAGAAGTGATCACAGTTCTATTGCATCCACAAAAGAGATTGGAAAAGTCTTAACATAACCTATGAGGCCACACAGAAAAAGCCAGAATCAGTGTCAGCAACAGAATCTTCACACTTAGCAAGTGCTGACCTTGAGAATATGTATTTATATCAATGTAAATAAAAATGTCTTTTCTTACCATGGGAAGCAACATAAGAATGAAGAAGCAGATCACCCAACTGGTGGCCATCTTCTCTCTTAATTTTGAACTTTAGTCAAGTTTTCTTGTTTAGGGCTGAAGCACACGCTCTTGGCAGATCCTTTGGTTAAGGTCTTCACGTCAAGGCTCAGATCTCTGCGGCGAAAGAGGAAAATTATTAGAAATATGGAAAACATGAAGACAGTGAAAACCAAATGGACAGAAAACAAAGACCATGATGAGGCAGGCTGTCCCCCTGCAGTCCATGCAGATTAAAGGTGAAGCAGATATCCACCTGCAGCCCGTGGAGGACCCCACGCTGGAGCAGGTAGATGCCCAAAGGAGACAGTGACCCCGTGGGAAGCCCACACTGAAGCAGGCTCCTGGCAGGACCTGTGGGCCTGAGAGGAGCCCATGCTGAAGCAGGATTTCTGGAAGGACTTAAGACCCTGTGGGGCAACCACGCTGAAGCAGTCTGTTCCTGAAGGACTGCACCCCATGGGAAGGACTCACATTGGAGAAGTTCATGGAGGTCTGTATCCCACAGAAGAGACCCCACACTGGAGCAGGGTAAGAGAGTGAGGAGGAAGCACCAGCAGAGACAACACGTGATGAACTGGCCACTACCCCCATTCCCTGTTTTCCTGTGCCATTCATGGGGAGCAGGTAGAGAATTTGGGACTGAAGTTGAGCCCGGGAAGAAGGGAGGAGTGGGGGAGAAGTGTTTTAAGATTTGTTTCTATTTCTCATTATCCTACCCTGATTTGATTCGTAACCAACTAAACTAATTTCCCCAAGTCGAGTCTGTTTTGCCCATGATGGTAATAACTGAGCGATCTCCCTGTCCTTGACTCACGAGCCTTTCATTATATTTTCTTTCCCCTGTCCATCTGAGGAGGGGGAGTGATCGAGTGGCTTTGGTGGGCACCAGGCATCCAACCAAGGATAACACACCACAGCCCTTCAGTGTATGTCTACCCTATAGACCTAGTTCCTCTAAGACAAGCTCAGCCAGAGATTCCTTGGCAATGTCTACAGTAGTTTAGGTGCAACCTCTTTGCTTAGAAAGGTATGAGAGTGTAGTCCCATGGGCATCAGCTGTGCCACACCAGTTTGTCTCAGAGCCAGAGAACTGTGTCTCATCTGTTGTATTTCCAAGTGTGAATGAAGCCTCTGAATGCCAAGGCTCCTTTTAAAATCTTCTTGTCTAATGTAGGTTTCCTACATGCCACCACCTATCACCTCCGTGGGCATAAACACGACTGACACACATCTTCACAACTAGAGAAGTGTTTAAACAGATGAGTAAATGCTTGAGAGAAGAAAAGAAAAGAAAGGGATCATAGATAAGAACAAATCAGGGATGCAAGACACACAAACAATTAGAGAAAGAATAAAGAAAGGGTATATTGGAAAAAACATGTGAAATGTCAGAGGGAGCATGAGGAAATATAACAAAGGAGAAAAGACTGAGAAGAAAAGAGACCAAAGACAGAAAGTAAATAAATGAATGACAAAGGAAAATGCAAGAGAAATTTTATGATCAGAGGTCACTTAATTTTTATACTGACTGCAACATACTGCCAAGATATCAGCATTTAGAAAGGAGAGAGACTTCCAATTTAAAAATTTAAAAAGGAAAATTAAGTTCTTTCTAAATTTTTGCCTTCTCTATCCAGATCCTGACTAAATGGAGAACAATGATTCATAAAATGCTCTCTTCCATCCTCACTCGATCAGTCACTCTAGCCCTACTCTGATACTGAATTTAATTATTTAACTGTATTTCTGATGGTTTATCAAATAATGAGGACTGATACTATCTCAGCTGAGGAGGACAGCAAACATCCGTGGTGACATTCAGCAGTGAGGAGTTGAAAAAGGAAAGTCACTCCATTAACAGAGGCAACAGAAAACCAGACAGACGCATTAGCAGACACTGGATTTGAAATTATTTCTTGATCATTTGCGTTCCTGTGTGCAAGCCAGTCCAGAAAGGCCAGAGGGGTGTGGAGATTGAATTCTATCTTTGGATTCTGCTTCTGTAATGCAGATTTAAATACAGTGCAGAAATGTGATTTAAATACAATGGAAGGGTGGGAGAGGCCTGAGTAAACGGGTGGACGGATATCCTGTAGGAAAGTAGTAACATTTAGAATACACTCTCTGCAATACAAGACTCAGTTTTACTTTAACCTGGCATTCACTAGGTTTGAAAAGTGGAGAGTGGATGTTTTCTGTTTCAACTTAGTTTCAAAGGAACTTCTAAAGAGACAACAAGAACATCTGCAAACCATTTCATTGTGTTGCTTTCACATTTTACAGAGAAACTAAAAGAATCGACTCCATTTTTGCCTTCAAGGTAGTCATGGAAACCTGCATCAAAACTGGGCCGAGGCCTTCATATTGTCCACAGAGACTCAAGTGTTTATTAGGTATTAACAACTACCAATTCCATGAACTTACGCCCCAGACATGCAGCAGAACTTATATATATTGTTTAGCAGCTCCTAGCATGTATGATGTACACAGGTGCAGAGTCCACCTGTCACCAACAAAAGGCTAGTTATCTCACAAACAGCTACTATCAGCTATGCTTTACTAGAAAAATAATTTTTAAAAAAAGACAGGCAATAAAACATTACCATTTCCATTTCAGGGAAAATAAATAAATATATAAATACAGAATTTGGAAGGGAAGCTTGAATTATCATATTGTCTTCTGATGTCACTGGTAGCCAAATCCTGTAATTAGTAAATTAGAGATACTGGTGCTTCATATTGTTTTTTTATTTGCATCTGCTATTGTAATTAAAATTAGTGAAGTTAGAATAGCCAATAGCATGAGGGTTGCACCTTTTAATTATGTATATGTTTCAGTTCTCCAACAAAATCTTCAATTATCTCTGGTGAAAAAGAAAAGCTGTTGAAGCCTCTGAGAATCTGAAAATCAGTTGATTGTTACTAAAATGGAATGGGCTTCAGGGGATTATTTCAAGCATGGCTGAAATACAGGAAGAAAAAAAATAACCAACTTGTTTTGGTCAGCTAATGACTTAAGTAATTAATCAACTATGAAGGTGGATTCGTTTGACCACTGTAGACACTTTCAGTGCCACAGCAGATTCTTCGTGTTACCTAGTGGCGAATCATAGGTACTTCAAGGGCAGGCTGGAAAAGCTCCGGCAAAACATGTTCTGTTGCAATGCCCATTTCTTCCTCCTATCTAAAAAGGGACTCTGAAATGACTAGTTCATATGTGGACTATGTTACAGAAGCCTAAAGTCTCGTGAGGAGAATTGCAGAATTGCACCAGGGGAAGCCCATAAGTGCCAAGTGTACAATGTGATCTCAGTAACCAACAAAAACAGATAGTGAGTCCTTCCCAAGTAGGATGTGTCTACTCCCAGGGAGGCATAAACGAATCACTGCTTAAAAGAAGCAAACCTCACCATATCAAGTAATGGGTGGAATTGTTATACAACATGTCAAACAGAGTGTACCCATGTAGGATGAATGAAAGAGGATTTTTAGTGACTTTATAAGGCACTAGTGGGTTGTTATTGAGATCTCACTGAAAAGAAAGAGCCTGATTTGCTAGGCTCCTTGATATGGTCCTCTGGGACGTGTGCCAGTGGTTTGAAAGGAAAATAATAAATTTCAAAGCTGCCTCAAAGTGGTTTAGACCAGTGGTGATCAAATTACTTAATTAATCTTAATTCAGTGACTAGTCAGGGCTGCCCACCACATCCTTCTCCTGCACCATGACCGAGCTACTACTCAAGCGTGGAAATGTGAAAGCTTCTGACAACATGCAGTATCAGCTGAGATTTTGCAGACTGAATACACTGCAGCAAAGTCACCCACTCCATGCACAGTTACCCCAGTGCTTCCTAGTGACATGAAGAATATTTCCCTATGCAGAGTAAACATGGGTGGAGAATGACGGGGTGCCAAAGAAAGAAGGTGCCGAGAATACTCCAGCCATCAGCAGTCAGCCTGGCTCAAAGACCACTCCCTTGGCACTTCCAAGTTCTCCCCAGGGAAGGGCACTCCACAGCTGTTTATGGCACAAATTTTGGTAGATGGACACCTTTGGCTCATATATGAACATATAATTATGTAACTGACACTCTACCTATCTTCTTTAGGCTTCCAATACAAGGTGTGGAATCCAGTGCATTTCATTATTTCCCTCCTAAAACTTCTGAAATGTAGTACATCAGCTTCATAATTTATATTAGAGGGCATAGTGAACCTTCTTCATGTCAACGGAGATATTTGCTGACAAGAAATAAGCAGAGTTGGGGAAGCAACCCTTCAGTGACCCAGGACATGTCACCTAATTTTAGAAACCTAGAAGATGAATACTTACATATGAGCTCATTGTCAAGTGTCTTTTTATATAGTCAACAGAGAGTAGACATGAAGAAAGCAATTTGTCTGACCTATTTTAACTGTCTACTTTAAACTTTGTACTTCTCTCCCGTAAGTGTAAAGGAATTCTTAACAGCTAGCTCATATGTTGACATCTACATTGTAGATATCTAAATTTGGACAGAATAACCCCACATCCAAACTGTTCTGAAATATATGGATCAGCAATGTGAAACCCAAAATAGCAAAGTCTGACCTACAGCAAAGGCTTGAGAAGGAATTAGACTGTTTAGGGTGTCAATAAGTTGAAGTAACAGAAAAACTAAAAGAAAATTTAACCGAATGCCAGACAGCAAGACCTCTGAAGTTTCCTGTAGGAAGTCGTCTGTAAAGAGCAATCCTATTAAGGAAAAAAAAAAAAAAAAAAAAAAACAACTCAACATCATGGCCTTTCTACTGTCTTTAATATACCACTTATTATTTCCTGGAGTTTAAATATTTTGGGTTGTTTTCATTTACTTGCATTAATCTTTGTAAATTCATTGAAATTAAAGTATCTGCATGGATCACAGCAGTTGAGAATCTGGCTCTATCTCTCTTTTAAGAACCAAGACGACATTTATTGACTTTTCTCCCCTTGTGTGTTTAACTTGAAAAGTCCCTGGTGTCCTTGTTTCCACTCACCGTGTCTGTTGTCAATGACAAAACAGGATTTGAAGGGTAATTACATCAGGAGATCTAAGAGGTGGATTTTCAGAAAGGATTTACTGCTTCAAGGGACAAGTCAGCCCTTTTCAGCAACACATGAATGTCTTGAGGGCCTCAGGCAGAAATGCCACACCTCTGCCTGAAACAGTTGGCAACCAGCAACCTGGATTTTGTCACAGGATTGTCCGCAAGGAAGGATGAAGTCTGTAGGACATCCAGCCATCGTTCTAACACAAGAACTGATGTGGGGGTCATGTGCTGCAAAATGTCCATTTAATGACAGATGCAATCAGGCAGTCTCTTCTAACATCCAGTGTTTTCACTGTTCAGGAAAATTGTTGCTTTTGAATTCAGGAAACAAAGTGTTAAAAAGTAGCCGATACTTATGATAGCAGTAATTTTGCATGCAAGTAGTTGAAAGAAATATATTCAACTTGCTGCTTGGCTAAGGCATTTCAGTGTTAAACAACAACCAAGTCTGTCAGCAATACTCAGTAATAATCCTTTTTCTAACTGGAGGAATAGTTTTATTGATTTTTTTCTGCTTGCATAGCATGCAGAATACACCTATGATTTTTACTAGAACTCCCTTTTTAAAAATGAAGATAAAGGTGTGATTACAAAAATAGGAAATGGTAAATTGCAGATGCTGTGACTCCCATATGCAAATGAGAGTCCAGGTGTTTGAATGTTTCTACATTAATTAGGATTATTGATTTCATTGAGTTCCATGAGGACTTGTGTAGGAAAGAAATCAGAGCAATGCGGTTTTGTAAGAAGAAAGAATAACTGATGAGGGGGATTCACAGAATTGGGGGTTGGCAGGGTCCCCTGGAGACCGTCTCGTCCAACTCACCTGCTCAAAGCAGGGTCAGCTAGAGCAGATACCTTAGGTTATTCAAAACCCATTTCCAATCCCTTTCTGAATAGCTCCAAGTACTGAGAATCCATAAGTTCCGTGGGTGACCTGTTCCAGTATTTGGCCATTCTAACAATAAAAAAGTGTTTTCTTATCTCTAAGTTAAATTTCTTACATTTCTATTTGTGCTTGTTGTCTCTTGTCCTGTTGCTGGTTGCCACTGAGAAGAACCTGAGTCCATCTCCTTTCCTACACACTGATGAGACCTCCCTGAACCTTCTCTCCTCCAGGCTAAACAGCCTCAGCTCTCTCAGTCTCTCCTCATAATTCCTTAATCATCTTTGTGGCTCTTCGTAGGACTCCCTGCAGTGTGTTCACGTCTCTCTTGTACCCAGCAGCCCAGCACTGGACCCAGCACTCCAGATGTGTCTCACCAGGTCGGAGGGAGAGAAAGCATCACCTCCCTTGACATGCTGCCAACGCTTTTCCTCGTGCACCTGACGACGTTTTTGGCCTTCTTTGCCACAAGAGCACATTGCTGGCACAGGATCAACTTTGTGTCCACCAGGAGCCTTAGGTCCTTCTCTGCAAAATTGCTTTCCAGCCAGCTGATCCCCAGCCTGCCGTGGTGCATAGGGTTATTCCTCTCCAGGTGCAGGACTTTACATTTTTCTTACTTGAATTTGATGAGGTTCTTCTCTGCCTATTTCTCCAGCCTGCCCAGTTCCCTCTGAATAACAGCACAACCAAACACTTGGTCTATCAACCACTACTCCCAAATTTGTGTAATCTCCAAACTTTCTGAAGGTGCACTCTGCCCCATCATCCTCATCATTAAGGAAAACATTAAACGGTGTTAGTCTCATTCAAATGTTAGACCTTTATAGCTCAGACCAGTCTACCCAGGCTCTCTTTACGGTCTGTAGTAAAAAGGTAAGTACCCTCAGGAAGAAATTTCTATACCCTAATGCTAGATGCCTAATTTTGGACAAAGTGAGTTACTGCTTTGAAAGAGTCTGCCTTTTTTTCCCCTCTGTTTACTCTGACAAGGACAAACAAAGAAAATTCCATCCCAAAGTTTAAGACACCAAAGCACGAATGGTAAGCAAAACACAGCACTGACTTCCGTCTATGTTACAGTCTTTTCTTACTTGCAGTACTATCTTTATTGCTAATAACTATGCCTAATAACTTCCGTGCATGTTTTACTTCAGCTGTCCCCGCTTATAATTTTGGTGGAGGTTTTTTTTTTTTCTTTTCCTTTGAGTGGTTTCAATTAAATTGAAATTCCCTGAAGATGTAAGAGTATTATAATTTGTCCTTACAAAGTACATACCTTATCATTTCTGTATAACCTGACAGGTCTTGTATTTCCTAGTCCTCTAGCTTTATAGAATTTTCCTAACATTTCAAAAAACCCTCTCAGAAGTATTCTAGAATGGATTTTAATGTGTTGCTTAGGCAATTCGAGATAGATATCCCAATTCACAGTTTCTGAAGATCTGATTCATTTCCTGATCATCTGCAAATTTTGTTCACTTTCATACCTTACATCGGATTAGGCTAGCATAGCTCCTTGTGGCACTCACTATTAATTTTGAGAAAGAATCGTATACTCCTGCTGCTTTGTTTTCTCTGTGTTTAAGGCTCAGACACACAGTACAATTTTTACAGCTTACAAAGTTGTTATGTCTCAGCTAATATGCAGTAAGTATATATGTCCCTCTGTTCACGTCAAATTCAAGGCTGTATAATTTAGTTTTGGTTCTCTTTCACTGTCAGCAAGCTAAGTTTCTTTGCCTTGCATTCACCGTAGGAAAAGAACACACAAAAGGATTTAGCATAGACCAGCCTGTTAAATTAAGGTAAATCAGCCATGTCTGAACCACTCAGCTCTTCTGACCTCAGCTGATGCCTGATTTATTTCAAGGTAGAATCTTTCTTCAGTAAGAACATTATCAAAAACATTTTGAAAATCCAAATCCACTATTTTCCACCCATTCATATAAAACCCAACCTTTCCTGTACTTTGAAAGTTTATGTCTTTTAAGGACATCATGTATAAAACTAACCAACACTTGATTTTTTCAAACAAACTCCAGTTAAAATGCCTGCCTTTGTAAGTAATATTGTTTTTCATGATATAACAATTATTCTCCTTCGTATTATGTTGCTTCACCCCTATAGGTGTTATAAAACTTTGAAGGTCACTGACATCTAAAGGATCATTCTGGATATCTGAGTATTTTGACATTATGACAACTTTGGAAGCATGTTTGTTGGAACTATTGCTTCAGGCTCTTGGAAAATTCAGAGGGACATGAGTGGATCTACAGGTCAAGATTTTCTAGCTTATCTTTGCAACTAAAGCAGCTATAGACTTATGAAAGCAGAGACTATGGAATACAGTTCATAACTCCTTGTGCACAGGACTGTTATTCTTGGCAGATTTCCCATATAATGTCACCCATAAAATTCATCCAGCAATTCTTGCCTTGATTGGCATTATTTTCTATGTATCAGATTTATTGTGCCCTTACGTTGTTGACTTCCCCAGCACCCTGGTGAAATGGTATGACTTCTTTGACTAAAGACCATGGATATTCAGTTGCAGGGAAATATTTATAAACTACCGTGCATTTAAGAAGCATTAGTAGGCAAAGTAAAAAATGATATGAGAAGTTTTTATCTTCACAGGCAAGTCAATTACCATTTTGAAGCATCTGTGATCTATGCGGTACTTCATAGCTAATATGCAACTAATACAGGATCATAAAGATAACTATGTGCGGCTCCATTCCAGCAGAGCTTTAAGTGCTGCTTGGCAAAGTCCTTCAAAATCATTACTCTACAACCAGTAAAATGTGTTCTTTATCTGGCATAAGAAAGTTTTACAAGAGCTACTTGATTAATTTGCTTTCCTTGACTGGTGGTCTGCATTTCCTGCCCTGGCTATAGCTGTAACTGCTGTTTACAGTGGAGCTCGTAAGGACTCTGCTACAGAATCACAGAATCACAGAATAGTCAGGGTTGGAAGGGACCTCTGGAGATCATCTAGTCCAACCCCCCCGCCAGAGCAGGGTCACCTGCAACAGGTTGCACAGGACAGCGTCCAGGCGGGTTTTGAATGTCTCCAGAGTGGGAGACTCCACAACCTCTCTGGGCAGCCTGTTCCAGTGCTCCACCACCCTCAAAGTAAAGAAGTTCCTCCTCATGTTAAGATGGAACTTCCTATGTTCAAGCTTGTGCCCATTACCCCTCGTCCTATCAATGGGCACCACTGAAAAAAGACTGCTCCCATCCCCCTGGCATCCTCCCTTCAAGTATTTGAAAGCATTAACAAGATCCCCCCTCAATCTTCTTTTCTCCAGACTAAAGAGACCCAAATCCCTCAGCCTCTCCTCATATGAAAGATGTTCCAATCCCCTAATCATCTTTGTAGCCCTTTGCTGGACCCTCTCCAGCAGATCCCTGTCCTTCTTGAACTGGGGAGCCCAGAACTGGACGCAGTATTCCAGATGCGGCCTCACCAGGGCAGAGTAGAGGGGGAGGATGACCTCCCTCGACCTGCTGGCCACACTCCTTTTGATGCACCCCAGGATGCCATTGGCCCTCTTGGCCGCCAGGGCACATTGCTGGCTCATGGTCATCCTGTTGTCCACCAGGACTCCCAGGTCCCTTTCCACAGAGCTGCTCTCCAGGAGGTCGGCCCCCAACCTGTACTGATGCATGGGGTTATTCCTCCCCAGATGCAGTACCCTACATTTACCCTTGTTGAATTTCATTAAGTTCCTCTCTGCCCAACTCTCCAGCCTATCCAGGTCACGCTGTAAGGCAGCACAGCCTTCTGGCGTATCAGCCACTCCTCCCAGTTTAGTGTCATCAGCAAACTTGCTGATGGTACACTCTATCCCTTCGTCCAGATCATCGATGAATATATTGAACAGGACTGGACCCAGTACTGACCCTTGAAGGACACCACTTGTTACTGGCCTCCAACTCGACTCTGCACCACTAACCACAACCATCTAAGCTCTATCTGCTAGCCAGTTCTCAATCCACCCCACTGTCCATCCATCTATCCCACAGTTCCTAAGCTTGCCAGTGAGGATGATGTGGGAGACAGTGTCGAAAGCCTTGCCAAAGTCAAGGTAGACAACATCCACTGCCCTCCCCTCATCCACCCATCTAGTGACCTCATCATAGAATGCTATCAGATTAGTCAGACACGACTTCCCCTTAGTGAATCCATGTTGACTACTTCTGATAACCTTCTTTTCATCCAGGTGTTTTGAGATGATACCCAGCTCAAGCTGCTCCATCATCTTTCCAGGGATGGAGGTGAGGCTGACTGGTCTGTAGTTTCCCGGGTCATCCTTCTTACCCTTTTTGACCTATCTGTCAACATTGCCATCGGTCTCTGCTTTGAACCCATCTGGCTGGATATATCACTGCTAAACAGCATCACTGTTGGGCAGACACCTATCACAGCCAGAGGAGAGAGTAAGAGCAGAAAAATGCAGCTCTGGACCTTTTATTCCCATTGTGTCTGAAGATCATCCCAAGTGCAGTACTTGTACAGTACTTTCAAACCAACTCCTTAACTCGAAATAATATATTTACTGGAATGTGATGCCACTCTTAACACCCTTAATTTGCTCTGTTGATGTGCTGAACTGATTATCTTGAGATCTAGCTGTCATTATGTAGCTATCATTGCTCCCCGGACCCAAGCTTGCTTCTGTGCAAGGTGCTGCAAGCTCTCAGCTGTGAGGAAGTACCAGGGGTACCTTTAGCAGGGCATTCCACTACTCAGGCAGACTCCAGAGGAATGGCCCTGCAGCTGGTGATGGACCCACGGGCAAGACACAGTCTCTGAACTCCAGCAACAGCACACCAACCTCATGTTGTCTCTGGAAAACAAGTCTACACTTCCCATCTGAAAGCAGAACTAAAGTAACAAAATAAGCAATGAAAGGGAGTTATCTGTTGCTTTGGAAGGTGGTAAATACAATGAGCGACTGCCTGATGCCAAACGAATAAATATGTGATGCTGGTGTGCAGAAAACTGTCTGATATAACCTTGGCATTGACAGAAGGATGCTTGGAAGTGTGGAAAAATTGCCAAGGTGTTCAGAGAGGACAACAAAATTATCTTTCTTTGCCTTATATGTACAATTCCGTGTTATTTTCCAATGCAAACAACAGAGCCATTCTGAGTATAACAGATTGTACTTCAATGAGCACTTTGACTTGGCAAATTTTGGTCATGTCCCAGACGAATATCCATTGGCCTCCTCCACACTTCTAAAAAACAACATAGAAAGCTTTCATGGACCAAAGTTAAGCCCATCTTGATGAAAAGAAGAACAGAAATAATATGTTTCTTGAATCCTTACTGGGTAGGAAAATGATTCCCCTACTTTCGTGATTCCTCAAGTGCATAGTGTTCAGTTCTCAGGGAAATGTATCCCGGAACATGTCTGGGACTACAATCCTATCTCTTCTGTCCTTAGGGAGATGAAAACATTAGTTTTTTTGGAACAGTTTCATTCCTACACTGAAAGATAAGGTTAAGTCACTCCATAAGCACTAGCAAGTTGCATAATTCCTTTTTTTTTCCAACCATATTTCCTATCGTCCTCTTTTTCTATTGCACCTTGAACAGCCCAAGTTCACCCGGCTGTGTCCCATCTTGTGGTTACAAGATGTTACTCATTACATTTGGACAGTATGAGGACTTTCCACATCACGTCTTCTTGCACCACCAGGGATGGAATTCATGTCTCATAAATTTAACTGTCTAAAAGTGAAACATCTATATCCAAGCCAGTTTCCCTCAGCTCCCTCCATAGTGAACAGAAGATGAAAAATTTACCTCAACAGCACATGGGTTTGCCTTGCTCTGGGACAATGTGTGACTCACCTTGGTAAAGAGAAAGCTAATAAAGCAGCAAAACAGTTTGATTAGCTCAGAAGAATCTGTGTTGAGTAAGGACAGCCCTGAGCATAACAGAAATATAAACAAAGGAGGAAGAAAAGGAATTGAAGTTAAAGTCAGGTTTGGGACAAGAAGATGGTAAGATGGGAATTAGAAGAAAGCTTTCTACCATCTGCAGACAGAGGCTCTGGAAGTGCCTTCTAGAATGAGGAGGATAGTCAAAAAAGGTTACAATTTTAAAAGCACTCTCTATCATGTGAATATTTTGTAAAACACTTTCTCTGACACACGGGTTTTTTGCAGTGCCAATAGACACAAGTTCCTAATCACGTGGTCCATGGCTCAGAGTTGGCTGCCATCCAGCCACCCCAAGCATGGAGTGAACTCGTGTCCTGGTGAAAAGTGCAGGGAGAAAACTGCAATGTTTTCTTGGCCTTTCCTGCTCCCAGTAATCCAGAGGCAGTGAAGGCAGCTGAGCTTTTTCTGGTAGTGGGTGATGAGGGTGATTGTACCTTAGCACACGGACAGGCAGAAGGCATTCAGGCCTCAGAAGAACAACAGCTGCTCACACAAAGGGCAGTCCAAGCCTGTTTCCTTTGGTCTGGCATAGCAGGAAATGAAACTGAGTCTAGAGAAAATGCTGCAGCATTCCTCCTTTTTTTTCTTTATTTTAGAAGGTTCCAAAGGCCTTTGCACTCTGTCTCATGAAGCAAGGACACATCAGATGACACAACGATGAGAAAGTTGAAGATAATCCCAACCTTTTCAGCCCTTTGCCTTAGCTTGTCACTAGATAGTTTGCCTTTGAAAAAGCTGGAAGTCCTAATATCTTGGATAGCATTGTAAAATTATTCCATGTTGTAAAACTGAATTCCCCAGCCATGGTTCAGAGCACTTACAATGTCTTAGTTGTGAGTCTGAGTGTGACTCTTAGTCAGAGTGTCCAGTGCCTTAAAAATGTATGAATAGCCATGGCTTACAACACTGAAACTTCTTATGGGCATTACTTTTTAAAAAGTAAAATCCAGATAATGTAAAGAGTCAGATTGATTCACTCACCTCTGCTTCATGATTATTCAGAACAAACCAGCACTACCACTGTGCTTCTAGAAAAAAAATAAATATAAATGAATGGAAGTGATTCATTCCCACTTAATCACCTTCTCAACCTGTGACTAAAGTCGATGATTTCTGTACTCATCTTCATGATCTACTCATGGATTTCCATGTGACAATTCTAGAAGATAAGCTGACCCCATGGTGCTATGTTAGGTGGCCCTATAGTGGCCCTACAAGGTGGCAGAATGTGGCCTTAATTGAATACCTGGGAAGGTTTGAACAATACAGGATCAAACCAGTTTGATATAAACATACATACACACATAAACACACATGCAAAATTTGTAGGCTGATATATGATATATTCTCTTCTTTTATTAATTCAAGAGGTGTCGAAAACCAAACCAAACCCACAAAAACACAACTAGAAGAGATTGGTTGTATCCATTATAACATTAGTTTTGTTTGTGTGGAGCTCAAATTTACTACAACAGAATTCTTCTGATATACAGAAGCTGTGTGAACAGGAGTTAATGGGATCTATAAAAAAGGGGGTTAATGTACTATATTGAATGTGGCTGTTGCAGTGAAAGCTGAAAGGTCTGATTATGGATGTTAAGATGTGTGATGATTAAGTTTACATTAAGTTTATTTATATGGTCATGAAATCAGATGCAACTCAACTTGGTATGTTTCACATTTTCCTTTAGAAATTATGTGGAACTGGAATATTCCACGTGGTTCAGAAGACAACCGAAATCTTGTTCCTTTCCATTGAATAACTTTGACATTTTATTGTCATGCGTACCAGTAAAACCTAGGCTATAGATGTAAATTCAATCAGGCTGAAATACCCCTCGTCTCCAAAATGATCACTGCTCAGTTTTAAATAGGTTGTCTCATGTTTCAAAGACACAGCAAAAATGCCTCTTCCCCATGGGTGGTCTTTCAGGACCTTGGGTGAGAGTCATTTCATTAAAGCGTATACCTCTAAAAGTGAGCTAATTTCCACATATTATTTGTATAGTCTCTGAGACACAGCAAGCACAGCCAGCAGAGCTCAGAACACAAGTTAGATCATCCTAAATTATGTATCTCAAAACATCAGATGAACTGCACTCTATTTCTTTATATTTTCTATCAGGAAGGAGGGAGGAAATAAGGGAAAGGAAGAGAAAATTTGAGATAGATGCACAGCATAAAAAATTTCAGCCCAAACAGTAAAAGTTTGCCAAAGCTACACTCAGCTGATGAGTAGCGTTTTAAGTTAGGCAGCAAATTAAAGTCAAGTAATGTGAAGTGTTCAGTAACAGAAGTGTTTTCTTGTTGCTCCAACCTCCTCCCTTTACTTTCCTCACATTAGATCAAGTCTAAATTTTGTTCAGGTCTTCATTTGCACCTGCCTTGAGTTTAATACGTAATTTAAGCTCAGCAGAAATGACACCAAAGAAATGGCTTCAGAAGCAGGTGGAGCAGTCATGCAAAGCAAAGATTGTTCAGGTTAGCTGCTGAAAAAAACAAACAAACTAAAGCCTGTGGCCTTAAAGTGCTGGTATGGTTCTATCATGAAGATCATCATGTGCCTTTCGAGCGCTTTGGGGATGAAACTTTGACCCTTTGAAAACTCATCAAGTCAAAGGATTTTGGCCAAAGGTTTCCCAATTTCACCATAGTGTATAATACAGCAGTCCTCCATTTTCCCCTATTCCCCTATTTCCTTGTATGCTCTGTGTAGAGGGTTTCTTCTAATCTCTTAAAATAGCTATAATAACATTGCTGTAGGCAGGCACAGCTTCACAGGTTGGTTTCTCACAGAAACACAGTACCTGCCCATCCTAGTCAGCATTTGACAAAAACATTCTAAAAAGAAAAGCGACCTAAGAAAGAGAAAGCTTTATTGATCTGCAGCACTGGGAGATCCACTTCAGCAGCCTCCAAAGGATGCAATTTATTAAGAAGAGAAATAAAGATGTCCCAAAGCCCTCGTTTCTGCAGGCTGCATTATTAATAACCCTCATGCCTGCAGATGGCAAAGAAAGAGCTACACGCAAGTAACCTTCTCGGGTTTTCTCATCCCTCGTAAGGTAGAGAATTAAAGGTCGACCAGGACAGCAAAGTAAAGGAAACACCACCAATGGTGTGTGAGAGTCAGCTAGCAAAACATAGGAAAGAGTTTGATGGTTTATTTGTGCATGGGCTAATAGCCTGATTGCCTTTTAGACATCTGTGCTTTTAAACATGAAAGCAATCTCAGGAACTAGTTAGTGGTAACAGAGAATAACTCCGAGTTACATTTACATTTATTTTCTGGCTCTGCCCAGTCTGGTGCACTGACATCTCAGGGTCTTTTGTTGCTGACCCCTGGGAGTGCATTCTGCAACAAAGTCCAGCATTTATTTTGAGGCACCAGGCAAAAAAACAGCACACACACACAAAAAAATAACAATAATAATAAAAAAATCCTCCACACGCAGTAGAAAAGGTGAGTTCACATTTTATAGTATTTCTTTCATCACGTCCCAGAGTTCACTTCTGTCCCCGGAGTTTGTTGGCAGCTGGAGTAAATGAAGCATGGGATGAGTTTGTATGTTGCTCTGAAATGTGTAACCCACTGGGGAGCCCGGGGTGGGGACACATAAGGGAAAGGAAGAGAACGATCCTCTCTCGGCAAATAAAACAAAATGTCTGGTAACCTGAAGTCAGCACAGTGTGAGGCTGTTTTGGACAAGCAGAATAAATTTTGTGATGGAGTCTGGATAGGATGGCGCACAGTCACCGTGCAGTGAACTAGAGGACTTTCCAAAGCACAGCTTGGCTGCCATTAGACATGCTCAAAGAATTGGGTATTTTATTGAGGAGTGTTCATGAACAGCCATGAAATGAAAACGCTGTGTGAGGCAGGGAATAATTTTTCCTATAATATTTCTCACATTTTGGGTGTGTGCATGTCTCCCACTTAGATGAAACCAAAATTTTGTGGCATGGATTTAGATGTCCTTTGGATTATTTAATTTCATCCAGCATTGCTTGGCTCTAAATGATCACAAAATCTTCTTTGATGGGCAATAATCACAGGTTTTACAGAAATAATTCTGGCTCATGTTCTGCAAAGGAGTGGTGGCATTCTGTGTTATCTTCAAGCCAGTAATGAAAATAATCACAATTTAAAAAAAAAAAAAATATATATATAATGCAGGATTACTTTAAAAAACTCAGAAAAAAAAAAGGAAAAAATATAAAGCGAGCAGGACATTGGGCCTTACAGGTCATAAATAAATAGGTGAATAAACCCTCAATACAGTAATGCATTATTCAGTGTCAGTCATGCAGCTCCAATCCAAAGGCCAGCATCTTTCCTGTCTTCTAAAACGAATCATCATGTCTCTAAAATGGAAATTAATGTGGTTTTTTTTCCGTCTGCCTTTTTAATCTGTTTTCCAAAGCAAATAAAACACCCCAGTTTGCTCACGTATGTAAAGATATCCTGAAGGCAATCTTAATCTTTTAGGATTATTTTACCTGCAAAGAAACATCTGTTCAAGATATAACACCTATTTGCAGTAGGGTTACCACTCCTATTTTGCATATCAATGAAGCCATAATGAAAGCAATGAAGCAAATGAAAGGCCCACATTTACAAAAACATAAGTTGCAACCTCTGCTCTGAGTGACTTGGGTGAGAAATGAGGGCATTCAGTACTTCATATCTAGATAGCTCCAGTATTACAGACATACATAGGATTAATTTAGCTCTGAGTACCAGCTGCATCTCCTCTGATCACCAGCACAGGGAATATCACTAAATTCTCTTTCTTATTCTTTCACAATATTTTCCTTTTTAACTGTTTTCCAGCAAGTTAAAAGAACTTGTTTGCATTAGCTGAAGGGTAGTTGAGATTTCTTCATGAAAATACATGAATACCTTCCTTCTGCTGACCCTCTTTAGAAATGAGGTGACCACCATCGTGTATAAATCCCATAGGAGTTCTTGGAACAGCTGCCAGCTCTTGACATCTGCATTAGGCTGTGGACATCTCTCTCCAGCTGCAGCCATGCTGAAAAGAACATTACTCCCAGTCAGCTTAGAGATGCTCATCTGTGCCTCTGATCTGCCCACGGAGCTGATTGTACGAGCATTGCCTAACCCAATTTACTCCAAATAAATTGGGTTATCTTAAATAATAAGGCTTTGCTAACCAAGGTCAATGTGATACAATCAGGTTAGAGAGCGCTCTCTCAAGCAGCTCGGCTGGCAGATTCAAGAGGTGGTGACAAGATGGTGGAGTTGGCTGGAGGTGGTGGTGTCTTCAGACAGCTACAAGACTTCACAGAAGTTGCATAGACTTCAGACTACAGAACTCATAAACCCAACATCTCCTTATGACACAACTGCTGGTGGTTTTTTTTTCCTTTTTCTTGCATGTATTGCTCCTCACTCTTGACGTTCATAATTTTAACTATCAAATGGTAGATTAATTCCACCACTCTTGAAAGAGCAGGTGAAAATGGGTCTTAGTAATGCATATATTCTAATTTTATGATGAGAAACATTTTTAACCAAGAAAATATGCAGCAAATTCTCCTGCTATTTCATTTGCCATTTAAGGGATGTATTCTTATCATGCACATTAAATGGCACATTGTCAGTTTAATTTGTTAAACTCTTATTGTGGTTCTTTTTTCATCTCCCTTACTTCCCCCTTCCTCAATACATAACCAACATATCACTTGCATCCACGTGGGATTTCTCTGATTTAACCTAGTAAATCTTTTAATTCCTAATTTGGCATTCTGCTCTAATATATTCAGCCATGAAAAGGCCTGGAAGGCTGAATCTAAGAAAAATCGTTTCCATTTTCTTAGATACTACTGAGTAGTTTAATGTAAAATACACATGCAGTGCACAGTTTGTGATCTTAGATTTTATCATCCATGCATTTCAGAGCTGAATCAATCCTGATCAGCGTTTTGATGAAAGGATAAAGATTCAAGTCTAGGCTGGAACCACTGAGCAGTGGTGAGTTATTGAAAAAAAAAGTAGTTGCATAAGAGCAAGTAAAAGTTCACTAGAGAGATTCAAATTTGGCTCCAAACCATGGGTGAGAACTGTAGATATCAATACACAGAGTCCAAAGCAGGACTTTGGGTTTAATTAACCTTGATGCTCAGTTATCAGGGATTTCCATTTAAATTAATGGTTCAAATCAAACTGTTAAAATAGCAAATGGGAAATCTATATTTTAATCATAAGTACTAATTCCATTTGTCATTTACATTTTTAGATTTTTTTTCCCCCAAAGAAATGTTGGCAATAACTGATTTGGGACACATAGTTTGGAAACTCTTTTTGATAACTGGGGAAGGTATTTAAGAAAAACTTTATGAGGATATATATTTTTAATTGCTATTTTAAATCCATTTTGCTATTTTAGACAATGCCATATGATTTACTTTATAACAATTCATAATTTAATCATGATTTACTGTGTCAGAATTGAACAGAAATTAACATTTGGAAATGCAGATACACACAATATTTTAAGCCCCACTTCTCTGACTGTGGAAGGAAAAATAAAGTTCCTCATGACATTGAATTATATTTATAATTACATGATGTCCTGAACAAAGAAAGTATCATGTGGTGTTAGTGAACAGATGATACTGATCCTGGTCACCAGGGCTTGAGTTCTCCCCAGTTAATTATTAAAATTTAAATTACAAGCAGAGATATTTCAAGCCTTTTCTACTGTTAATAAAAAGAGCCAGACACCACCATTTCATGAATCGTATTTTGACTTCATTCACTCTTTGCAGATGCCTAGCTCTCTTTAGTTAAAGAGGAAGACAGGAATCCTATACTGACTGTACTCTTAATTCAGGCACGATAACAGAGTTTTCTCTTTACTACATCTTTATGGTTTCACTTCTTAGGACTTCCTTCTGTCATAGCTCATAAGTCCTTTCACTTTTTTCCTTGTTATACCTCTGTTTCACTAGCGCCTTGTGACCTCTAAAACTTCTCCCTGCTTCCAATCTGTATGTTTTTGTGCTGGTTTCTGTCAGTCTTGTTTTCTTGGAAAAAGAAAAGCTTAACTCTTCTGAGTGTGCTCAGGGTCTTTAATTGTCAGGAGGCAGAGTGAGTGTTTATCCTACAGGGTTTCTTCAGCAAACCCTAAACCAAAAAAATAGTCTTGTTGCTAGAGCAGTCCCATTCTGCAGCTAATTTTTTTTTTCCCCCAAATCAGGTTGCATAATTTGTGGCAAATATGGAGATTGCTAGCTTACGTCAAGATTTGTTTCTCAAACATAATTTATTTCTATTTTTTCTATTTCAGTTTCCTACTCCTTCCTGTTCCAAGCTTAGTTTTAAGAGTTGGTGAGTACCTTCTCATTGGAGCTGGGTAGGCTTTAAGGTGTGTATACCCTACATGGCCCACAGCACTCACATTGCAGAGATAACCTCCCAACCCGCTACCGTTTGCAAGACACATTAAGAATCTTGCAAGATCTGTTGTTTCAGCTCCCACGGTGTCTGTGGATTTAAAAATGCCAATGGATTAAGACAGGCAGATCCTTATTATAAACAAGAATTCCTATGTGTCAGCGGGAGCTACAAAAAAGAAGAGAAAAAAAAAAACAAACAACACCCCCCCCCCCTCNNNCCCCCCCCCTCCCTTTTCTGCAGGGATGCAGGGAAGTGCAGTTGTACTTTTTGACTTCTGAACATATCTAAAACACTAAAAACAGACATGAAGAAAATACTCTAAAATTGTTCTTGTTGTTATTGTCACTAAGGAAACGACTTCCCAGGAATCTGCAAGTTGAGTATACAGACTCTTTGATGTGTAGCCAACTCTCTCTTCCAACACACTTCCCAACTCTGGAAAATCAGGTCTGCCCACCAAGAGAAATCTCTCCTGCTTTGTCTCAGCTCAATCCTTACTTCACGTGGAGATTGAACTCTGATGCTCCAGAAAAGCCATAGTCCAGACTTGCCACAACATGAGATATCAAAGCATAGTGCCAAGACTAAGCCAAGGGATTTTGCCTGAGGATACTCCTCTCTGCAGTCTAACAGCACTGCCAGGAGACCCAGAATAGAACAGGAGCCAGAGAATGTGGGAGGCACAGGATAGAAATTTTTCTGTCTGTTCACTTGTGGTGGTGTTTTCAGCCACACTTTGCCTCCCCTTCCCTCCCTCCACCTCCTCCACAATAGTTTAGATGTATGCTTTTTTTGCATTGAGCCCAACAGGGTTCATATAGGTTGTTTAACCTCTTTAGCCCTTCAAATAGAGTTGCCTTCTGCAAACAGCCTGGTGGGAATGAACAACTTTGATAATCTCTGAACCGTGCCCAGGTGTTGTAAATAAGAATTTCAGTTGACCTGTCTGCAAACCCATTCAACATGCCACGCAAATAGTTTACTTTAATTTAGTAATAATTTAATAACAGTTTAGTGACCAAATTCCAGAGGTCCGGGATGTTCACTGGTGTCTTCAATTTCTCAGCATCACACAGCCAACACAGTTGTAAAGTCCCTTTCATCCCAAAGAACTTGCTAAACAATGTATTCTGCTGAAATACTTTCAAACAGGACCATGCATGCAGATATCACCTGTCACCAGTTCTACTGCAAACTAAGAAGCAAATAATGGCTAAATTCATTGAAAAGAGACGTTGCTTATAATGGGCGGCAACTAAGGAACAGGATTATTTGTTTTAATCACAGAGGACTCAAGAAAGACTTACAGACAATGGGCCAAATGGAACACATGGAAAGACTCCACTAATATAAAATCATTTCAGAGCATCTGAGATTTGCAAATACTTTCTCATTACCACTGACAAGTGTCCATGTGAGATCCTACTTTCTAAGGTTCCTCAGCAGCATCAGAAAGGCTTACATACTGTTATGTTTATCTAAGAACCAGAACATCTACCCACAGACAAGCTTACTTCTGCTGTGTCCCTGGCTCCTTACATCTCTAGTCTTCTATTTCCCTTCCCCTTGTGTAAAAGTGTAATCTGGATCTCTGTAACTCTCCTTTGTGTGGCCTGTAGACAAAAAAAAAAAAAATCTTAAACGCTCTAAAAGCAAAGCTGTTCTGTGCAAGTAAACAACTGGACCACAGTGAATCCATCTGTCAATGGCAACAATTCAATAACCATTGAGCAATCATCTATCAAGGTAAAAATCTGTCTGTCCAGCCAGCCAGGAGTGTTTGCTTTGATGTTAAATTCATCACCCACCTTTGTATCACAAGTGTTTCGTCAGTTTGTTTGTGAATACGAAGGAGCATAAGGAAGCAAACTGAGTACCCAACAACCACCAATGGTGGTTTCATAGCAGGGGCAAGGAAAAGAAATGGACGTTAACGTTACAACTACATTGCTAAATACATCAGGTCTGGGACCCTTCCTTGGCCTTGAGGTCAAGTAAGAAGTCATCACTTTGACCCACTCTGCTAAACTGCTTTACCACAAATTAAAACGGCCTCATCCAAACTGCCTATAAGAACAGTCTCTGGGACACGATTTTCCCTGAGCAGTGTTTGTAATTGAGGTGTTGGCCTTTATTTGTTAGATATCTTATTTATTAAATATTGCATAGAGAACAACTTATTTGGAAATCAGATTCTCCCGGGTTACTGCAGATTCTTCCTGTTTTTTCCCCATTACAGCAGTGTAAAATATTATCTCTTTTCCTAACCATTTCCAGTCTAATTGGTATTTGTGCCAGTGCTGAGTCAAGCAAAGGCACCATTGCTGAACAGATCTTACTGAAAGCAGTTTCTTCCACATCAAGGAAGATTTATTTTATCTCGAAAAGACAACAGAAATGTCTGTCATTACATATTGTAAAAATAAAAAGGTGCATTGCAAAACCTAAGCAATTGTTAAATGTTTGACAATGAAACTGTGCTCCTCTGAACACATAAGAGCTCTGAGGTTGTGAGTTTTCCGCAGATCATTCCTCATTAACTATCAATTTAGGATAATGACAGTGATACTTTTAAGAAATCCTTCGGGAGAACAAGAGTAAGTATTCACTTTTAAATTCTATAAACCTATGAAGGTAATATTTTTATATTCTTTTTTACTTTAAATCTATTAACCTTAGTGCCCCACCCTTGACATGGAAGGTCTTTGTTTTGTAAATTCAAGAGGAGACAGAAGAGTGTTGTAATAGTGACAGTATAAGAAACCTCAGAGAAGTTGTACTCAGCTGTTGGCTTTTCTTCACATTTTCTATATATCTTTATGCAAATCAATGTGGATTTCCCTCCAGTAACTTCAGACATATACTTTGTGGATATTTATAGATAACCAAGTCATCCCAGACTCCCTTAATGGACAATGGGGAAAAAAGGCCATTTTGGGGCACAAGTCTTCTGATTTATTTTAAATTATTGCTTCAGGAAAAAATGAATTGAATCTTATATTCTTATGCTCCTTAGGTGTATCTCAGATACAGATATATCTTGAAAATCTATTTAAACTGTACATTCTCCAGGTGTCTCATGCAGGGTGTTGTGTTTTTGCAATGGAGCCCCATTGCTACTGGAGCAACATGTTGAAGAAATCCCCAAATGAACAAACAAGTTTCAATATATAGAGTGATTAATTTAAATGATTCATTTTAAAAGAATTCAGAGAACATTGGTAGAATATTTGCTCAGAGACATATTAAGAAATCAGGGCCATCCCTTGTTCATTCAATGGTATTGTAGTAAGGCCAAGTTGCAACAAGTAGGAAGAATCTATTTGACAAATATTTTAACATTGCTGACATTAATAACAGTGGTTCCTTCCCTTGGCTTATTGCAAAACATTGTGTAGGAGCTCTTCCAAAGGTGCTCACAGGAAACTAAGAGGGGAAAACTCAAAACAACAGGTGCAGCAAAGTGTAAGTCACACCGTACTTCACCTGCTTTGTATTATTACTTATCGGTCAAGAAAGACAACAGTCTGCTGATATAGACGATAAAGAGTAAGACGTGGAATCACACAGAACATTTTGTAAAGGCAGACATGAAAATATAGAGCCGCCAGCCATGGATCTCATCTTAATGTTGGCTGAAGTCATGGGATCGGTAAGAAGAGCCTGAATCCCAATTGAACAAAGAGGGCACATAGCAAAAAGGGTACTGAACAAACATGGCCCGTAGGGGAGCGGGAAGTACTTGAAGAAATGTGCATTTGTTTACTTTTTGCTCATTTGATTATTGAATGGGCTGGAAAATCAGTATGGTTCATTTCGCTGAGTATGAAGTTTATATCTTTTTAGAGACTAGCTCTTTGTTGAAGGCTAAGGTCAGCTTCAGATGATGTCACTACTACCAGCTCAATTTAGAGCACGTTAGATTTTTTTTTCTTTCTTCATGTTGCCTTATATCAGTTATTGTTTTTAGCCTTCTTGATCTTAGATGAGAAAAATTTGCCACAAAGGTTAATATAATGTTTAGAAGTGCTGGAAGTCAAGGCAGGGGGATGATGGGACAACATTTTGATCTAAGTTGCTCCACCAGCCAAGGAAGCTAAATCTTGAGATCCATTCTGAAGAAAGATGGAGCTTGTTACATGTTGAGGGAAGCTGCAGAGATGTGAAACAGCAAGATAGGGTCAGCCATCTTCAAGTCTGTCATCTTCTTTATCATTCCTGGTACAAATGCACATTGTTTCCTGTAGTACACGTTATGGTCTCTGGTCTGATCTTTTACCTGTTGCAGGCTAAATGTAAATACCGAGGCACTACAATTAGTGATTTTTCAGAGTCACACAGAAGTAGTAGCACACTAGGGTGATGCATTTTGGAAATGGCAAGGACACAGAAGAAAGCGTAGAAAAATTTTGCAGGTTGGAACCAGCCCGTGAATCACAAGCTGTAACATTTTGTGTTAAAGCTCTCAAAGCTGATTTTAAAAATGCAAGTTTGAACATGCTGCTAAAGAGAGTGATATGGATTAGCTTGGACATGCAGTCAGACATGCCTGCATATTATTTTCAACCTGGACAGTTTAGATGAAATAGGTAGATCTCATTTAACTTTTTTAGATCATCTTGTCTGGCTTACCTGGCTCTTTCATAGTACTCACAGCCCCGTATCCCCACATAGTTAATTAAGGTAAAAAGGATGTCCAATTCACATTAATTATTTTAGAAACCTACTTTGGCATCAAAAGAATTGATATCTGAACTCTACTGTCTATAAAGGCAACACATAATAAACAGCCATTTAGTCCCACCCAGAAATCTGCAAACACAAAAAATGTTGTATGTTTAGAGCAAGCACGTATAACAGAAGCAAATGGGAAATTATGTAAAATTATGTATAATTGTCTGAAAATTCAGACAACCTCTGATTTAAATGAAAGAATTTTTAAATTTTGACATTTCAGTATAATGCATGCAATATGGAATAGTCTATCAGTTCATTAAGCAGAATATCAGGTGAGAGTTTCTCCAGTCAGGGAAGAAATGAATGGTATGTGACTGTTTAGGCAAACTTCCTAATCACCTTTTAAGAAAATAGCCACGTGTTACAAATTATCTGATCTAAGTTGTGTGGTTGAGCTATCACATTGTTGCTTTCATACCTGTATTTTTAATGACATTTCACACACTAAATTTTTCATGGCTGTGAATATATTTGACAATGGGTCACATCCTCTGTGCTGCACAATGCAGCAGTAGTGTACATGGAACTGCTGCAAAATGTACATATTCTGCTGATTGAGGTTTGTCTCAGAAGCTCTTTGGGAATAGTAGAGTAGCTAAATGACGTCCTTGTTGCTCTCATTCATCAGGGACAGTAGGAATGAAGGCAAAAGGTCAATCTAATGTTCTCAGAAGAAAAAAAATAAAAATCAAGACAATAAAGTCAAAAGGGAGGCTCTTAGATTGAAAGACCCTTTATTGTTTCATCTAGGAATATGTGAGGCTTATTTTGCCAGATAAGGAAGCTACAGATAAAATGGATCTTGAAAATTTAAAATACCTTTTTCTTTCAGTGAGAGTTAGAGTTTTTCCAAATAGATGCACACAAAGCTCCCCTGAAGAGCTTGAAGAAGCTGCATCTATCAGAATAATATTGAAGCCTGGTTCTTTGAAGTGTTTTGCTTTAAATAGGTCACGTTTTGCTTTAATCATCTTCAACCCAGCTCCATGTCTTCTGGAGACAGAGAACACGCCAGGGGAAAAAAAAAAAAAAGGCAAGAAAAGAAAAGCAGTACAAACCTTCAACCAAAGTAGGCGTGTAGCTGTCATTCTTCATTTCAAACAGGAGAGTTTGGAGGAAATGAGACAACCAGGTAGCAAAGCCAACAGCACTAAGGAGACTGGGAACTTGGACAGAAAGGTCTTTTTGCATCAAGGATGCCAAAACTTCAGGGAACTTACATTTCAAGGAAACTGGAAAAAGAAGTCATGATGAAAAACCCCAGACTGAAGCTGGTGAATCATGAACATTCAAAGGACCTAGAAGTAACAGGGGAAAGCCAGGCAGCAAAAGAGCTGTGTCTTGGACAGCCAACAGTGTCAGGATAAAGTGAGAATATTCAGTCAGACTGTCATAAGAAAAGTAAAGCAAGATCATAGGTACAACCCCAGTACATTTGTCATGGATTGACCTTTTCCTCTGGTTGAGATTAGGACAGCGGTGATGCACAGGTGAAGGGAGGTAACAGGACAGAGCCAGCAGGGAGTAGTGAGCTGTACAAGGCAACATACATGTTGAACATAAAGATGAAGCACAGGCTGGGAATGCTTCAGCCATAAATTATATAGGGAGAAAAACACCTTCTGGATTGTTCAATCACAGGATGAGCTGGAGCTGCCTGTGGTAGTTGAATCTGGAGAAAGGTGAATGCAGTCTCAAGGTTGTCTCAGGGAAAATAGTTCCAGGAATGATGCGGAGCTGAGTAGATACACCTGCAATGTAGTAATTCTTTTGTGGCCCAGAATCTTAACTGTGATATCCCAAGACAGCTATACCAAGGCCTTTGTGAGAGTATATTAAAATCAACTGAACTCTTTGTGTGTGTGGTCAGAGCACTGGGTCACTGGGGCCAAGATTTGACGAGTGTCATTCTAAACCATCAGGAGGGGTCAGGAACCCAGGACAGGATTCAGACTGCAGATGAAACCATCTCAGTGGCATTAATTGAAGACTTTTCAGGCTAAACAGTTACAGAGCTCACTCGATAGTAGATACCTATATTTATCTACATTGACTGGGCAGTGGCCCGGGGCCAGAATCAGTAGCCTAAACACTGGTATTTGGTGTCACCAATACCCCAGGGTGTTTTACCTGCCCTCATACAGAGGGTAAAAGATGTGTAGATAAGCATCATACCTACAGATCCCTAGTGGATGTTAGATACCCCAGGGGATCTCAGATGGCACTTAACACCTATGTTCAGGTGACTGAACCGTGTCCTAAATATCCTTTGACTATAGCAGGAGCTTATGTACTTAGATATAGGTAGACACTTCAAAATACACACCTATCTTTAGGTGTCTTAATCCGCGAGCTGAATCCTATTTCTGGTCAGCGTGACAGATACTATCTAAGCAAAAAAAGACCTGCAAGTCTTCCATACAGAGGAAAGGAAATGACTTGAATACCAGAGGTGAAAATCTGTCGGGTACACTTGCTGGGGAAACCAAAAAGTCTGTGACATTCATTTCTTCTCTTCTGAATAACATTCAGACTTTGGTACTCTCTGAAGGCTCTTTTCCATGACCATCAGTACCACATCTAGCTGTGGTACAAAGAGCAAGACAGAGAACAAAAAGCTAAAGAATACAGAGCAGTGTCCAGAGACTTGAATATGCTGCAGAGAAGCAACTTCAACATGGCTAATAATGGCTTTTCATGCTGCTTTCCCCTCTGTAGTCACCAAGTACCATTCTCTAATGAAGTTTGTTCCAGCTGTTCGCCCACTGTACATAATCATCTCGGCTAACTAACCCATTCACGAGCACAAAAACACCATCCAAGCTGTCAAACTTCATGCAAGTTGAATGAATGAGTGTGGATTGTGCCATCCAAGGCTCCAGTGACAGCTGTGACACATTCACAGCCTTAGTCATGAAGAGCTTAAGCATCTGCGGCATTTCTGATGCTCTCTCATCTCCTCTGCATCTTAAGTTAGAGCACAAAAATGCTGGAAGGAATCCAAAGATCCAGCTCTCTCAAACACAGGAAATGAGTAACTTTACTAACTTTAACTTGGTCCTTTATATAATGCACTTGTGCATGCTTCTTTATGTAATTTGTTTCTAGGCCAAGTCTAAGAGAGAAAGTTCTGATGTATGTCCAACATCTTAGATATGTAGTAAGCCCCAGTTCATATTTGGCTTTCGGTACTAGTTACATCAATTTAAGAATTTAGATAGATACAAAAATATCATTATTACAAAAATTGCTTTTTACAAGGAAATGCTTTTTACTTGGAAATGGTTTTTACTTATGAGCATGAATGTGCCATTTTATATTTTTGCTAGAATTAAACAAACTTCTATAAACTTACTTGAAAAATGTGACAGTAAGAGCAGAAACAGAAACGTTATAACAACGAAATCTTACCGTTCCAGGAAAGGTAATTAATATCTAAGGATATTTTAGCTTTATTAAACTCCCTTTCCAAATAAATATAATTTCTTTCCATTGTGGAGAACTGTATCTCTTACTACTACAACATTAATTCCAGTCTACATATCAATGTGTTCTGAGAGGTTCATGTACTTTTTTTTTTTCATTATTTGGATTACAGTAAATATTTTTAAAGGACATAGTTAGGGAGGAAGGTGTTATTTAAATCCATTTATCAACTGACTGGGGGATTTTGTTAGCTTTGGACAGAGGGTGGATACATTATAACGAGAAAGCATTGAGCTATTGATTTATGACAAAACATTGGCTTTTAGGTCACCTAATTCTAAGCATGTCAAGTGCTCCAAGCTGGTCAAAATGTATTTCACAAGGTGCCAGCCCTAAGCTAATGAGGTCTGGTCAGCATTCATCTCCATCTTCTTGCAACTTACAGTGTAGCTATTCACAAGTAGGGTATATTAGATGGGGCATTGCACAGCTTCTGGCTGGCTCAGAGAATAACAGGAAGAGCAAGCTTGCATCTGCTCCCAGAAAATCACGCAGCCGTCCTAGATGTGTCCCTGTGTTGATGTATCCCCACCTGTTCACAAAATTACATATAAGTTTCACTTGGCAAATCCCTCTTAGTAATTGGACAAGCTCTGAAGACAGAAGGTGTTGATACACTGAGGAAACCTCTGAGATTTTAAATAAACAAAGAATAAATAAAAAATAAATAAATAAAAAGATAGATATTGCCCGGGACATGTGGCATGAATTCTCCCTGCAAGGGACAGACTGAGTCTGCCATTGGTTCAATAAAGGGAAGATGTGGGTGAGGAAGATGTGGGAGCCACCACAGCAGGCTTGGGTTCTTCAGAAAACTTAACATCTATCATAATTTGCTATTGCTGTGAGCTAGCAAAATATTGCCAGTCTTCTCCCTGAGCAAAGATGGGAGCAAGAGATAAATTGCACTTCACAGGGACATCTCTGAGATACTGTGGAGGGATTAATCTCACTGATTTTGGATGTATATCTCTGAGCCAACTGCTGTAAGAACATCCATAGGGTAATTTATCTGACCCACTTCAGGATGTGATGAACCACCCTCCCCACATAATATAGCGAACTGGGGTGATTAGCTTGGAGGTGACCATGTGGTTTTCAGATGCTTAAGTGAGAGTAGATGAATGTCACCCAGGCTGCCAAACACTTCTAAGTGCAAAAGCCTTCCTCCACATGAAGTGTATGATAGTTTTGCCGAGGGATCCTTTGGGGCCAAGTCTCCAGGTTGAGAATGAGGAACCTTCTTTACTTTGGTGGTGACAGAGCACTTGAACAGGCTGCCCAGAGAGGTTGTAGAGTCTCCATCTCTGGAGATGTTCAAAACCCACCTGGATGCTTTCCTGTCCAACCTGCTCTGGATGAACCTGCTTTGGCAGGGGAGTTGGACTAGATGATCTCCAGAGGTCCCTTCCAACCCTGAGCATTCTGTGATCCTGTGAAGCTTATACCCCTTCTGCTCCTCAGACACGGACCTAACAGTACATCTACTCCCTGCAAAAGTACTTGATTCTGCCACCTTTCCCTTCAATAAGGCATTTTTCCTTAAGAATCTCCACCCAATCAGATAGAACAATATACCATCCCTTGCAGGAAAAGAAAGTAGCAAAACTTGCTTCATTCTGAGGAACTAAAGAATAAAAATTAAAAATCTAGGCTATTAACCCACCATGCATATTAAAAGGACTTTTCCTGCCCTAACCCTCAGCTCCACTTAGCTGGCCCAACAAATCATAGATAACGGACTATAATTATCCTTCCATTTGCAGCTCCTCAACAATCGTGACCCAATCATCTCTAATGGATTGCGAAAGCCACTGTGATTGAGGCTTTTTGTGAAATGCCTCAACACTGGACAGACAAACAAAAAACATATGTGGCAGAAGTTTAATGTTGTATGTTCAGTAAGGAGCTCTTAGACTTCAATATTCCCAACATGTTATAAAAGAAAATATTATTGTTGCTATTGGCTTAACTATTATTAAAAAAAAAGAAGAAGAAGAAATTGACCATATAAATATTTATTCCTTTTTCTGTCACTGTTGGAGTGAATTATGAGTTATGTTAACGACAACTACAATTATTGAGTTAATTTGTTGGGGAGGGGGGTGTTTATCCAGTGGTATTAAGCAGAGGTTTTCACACCTTTTAAAACTCTTTTTAAAAGAATCTGTCAAACAAATAGATCAGAGCAGTTTCAGAACATAATCCCACCTTAAGCCACGCAAAAGTAAAATGAGCAGCAAAATGAGACTGTCAGGATGTCTGCAGGGCAGATAAACTCTAATGTCAAATGCAAAGCAACTCATTTCATGGGATGATTATCTCAGAAGAATTTGGATTCAACAGTATCACAGAATGAGAGTAACAAACAAGAGTGCCCGCAACTGCGTCTGTATATTTCTGCAGGAACCTGTCCAAGGGATTATTCCTCAGCACAACAGCCATGCTAGCGTGAAATGCTCTGTGTGACGATGCTTCTACTTTTTCTTCAGGAGATGGGATGATTTAGCACCTCTTAAGAAGTTATACCCTGAAATTATTAATCTGTCTACTCTACAGATCAGCCCATCAGGTTGCATGGGGATGCAATCAATGAACTGCAGTGAATTACGTAAACAAGACTCAAACAACCTGGCTTGTTTTACACAAGTTCCTAGTTTGTCTGGTGGAGATAAAAGTTCGAGCCTAAGAAGACAGATAAATAAATTGAGAGAGCAAAATGTTGTCAGAGAATAACACACAAGCAAAACAATGGGTTGATGACTGGCCAATCTGCCGTGAAGCGTTCTGCAGAAAAGTCTGTCTTCGCATATATTTGTGCCCACTCAATTACAATCCAAGCAGCGTTTCAACAGCCACCACAGCCACATGAGTTCTAGTACTTGTTAGCGTTGTGGAAAACTACCAAATACCTTTCTGTATGCAAAACATTTCTTAAGAACAGAACAAGTTCAGCACCGAGGGAACGAGAAAAGTATCTCATCAAGAGATGCTGTACATATGGGGTAGCAGGAGTAGTCTGAAACAGCGCGGTGTTACAGCTATGCCTGACGGTACGTTATCAGCAAAGATGACTTTAAAGTTGTGCATAGGAAAAAGGAGGGAGTTCCTCACTGGTTCATTTACATCCCTTTCGGCAGAGTTGTTCCACTTCTGCACTGGTGGGGAAAACTCATCCCAAAATCCTGTTGACTGCAGTGTGTAGCGAATCCCACCCCCGCTGTCTTCACAGGTGATACGGGATGGCTGGATGCAAAAGGAGAACACGGAATGGAAACAAAGGAACATGAGCCAACACAAAAATACACTTTGCTGACTTAAAGGTTGAGGTTGCACTCTCTGGGCCAAGTAGCAGGGTGAAATAAAATTCAGTATCTCCACTGACTTCTGTATCTATATCTATATCTATATCTATATCTATATCTATATCTATATCTATATCTATATCTATATCAGTTTACCTCTCCTGAGAACTGTGGCAAATAAATAACTCCTCTGTCAAATCAGGACTAACTGCAAGACCTGATATTTCTGCAGGTCTTTCCACCAGATATGAGTTACAACATGATCCTGTCCTGAGTTTACTTTTTCTCAGTGCTTCTTAACTCAAATACTCTGGTTTCATTAAAAGATAATCTGAGCTAATTTAGGAATTAGACTGTTTGTACTAAGTGTGCTCAGAAGGAAAGGAAAACAAAATCTGCTCCATTGAAATGAATCAGCTTGGGGACATGGGCCTCAACTTATCAAAGGCGTAGGCACATATGGAACTCAAGCCCTGAAAAAATATCTCCAGGGTGCCGGCTCAGTCAGCCAAATGAAGAGAGATGTGATGAGCAAAGGTCTGAACGTGATCAACAGTGCAGCCCACAATCTCAGAAATCTCTGTTTTTCTCTCCCTGGTAGCATCCAACAACAAAGCTTCTGCCTTCATGTTTATGAGCTTCGCATACACACCGACAACAGCAGATCTCGATAGCTACATGCGGCTGTGGCACCACCATGCAAACAGCAGACATCTTAAATCTACAAGGAGGAAGGGACCCTCCTGTTTTCTTGCTCGTGCCCCAGTGAATACCAGAAGGCTAAAGCCGAGGAGCGATCACAAAGCTCGTTCCCTGTGTAAGGATAAATATGTGTATTTATTTATCACACATAAAGCCCCCCATGACCTTGGAGTCTGTTCAGTGCCAATGGTTATCCTTCCAGTCACCGCACGCATGCCTTCGATTGGAGAAAACAAAACAACAGAAACCTTCCACTCCACGATGTCCGAGATAGATTGCTGGTACAATAACAGATCAATTGTAGCTGTCCTGAGCAAACGACAAAGCAGCAACCATCGCCCTCAGCACATAGAAACAGGGGAAAAAATGTAGAAGACCATAACCCAGAACTGTAACCAAGACACAAGCAGAGACATCAACTTTAATCCAAGCCAATACCATTCCTTAATTATCCATCATATCGGAGCAGTGTTGCTTTATCCATCCTATAGGACAACTTTCCAGACAGATCTGGTGTGTTTTGCATTAGCCAAGTACAGATGCTTGTATAATGCGTTCTTTCTCTGCAGCTATACCAACAGCACTTTAAGGAGTTTGCCTCCGTGCTATCATTGTCAGTAACCTTAAATAATCATACCTTCCCCTTGATCAGCACGTGCTAACCGCAGAAATGTTTCCTTGCTGTACCTGACCGGTGTTGCATAGGCTGTGTACCCAGATAACACCAAACGAAAATCCGTTTGTTGTCTCCAACAGATTTAAAAAACACACAAAAATGCACAAAAAAAACCCAGCCAAAAATCTACTTCAGGTGCGCTGCATATTGCCATAGCAGTCCAACACCTGCACTGTAATTAACATACATGAGACGGATGGTAATCCATAATACCCTCGGAAGGAATCAGGTCACTTCACTGCCTTATTCACTTTGGCTAATATTTTTTATTATTATTATAATTACCTCCAGTGCTACTCCAATATATTCTTCAAGCTCAAGGCCAGATTCTGTTTACCAGCAGATTAGATGCAGAGGAAAGCCACTGACTTCCAGGGAGTTCTTCCAGACCTGCTTCTGTGTAAGTGGGATGATCATCTAGCCATAAACACCGGTATGTCACTAAACAAATCTCTCTTTTTTTTTTTTTTTTCCATGCATTTTCCAGTCCTAAACAGCATGCTGCATTATTTTTCTCTCCCTGGCTGTAAACTCTTCAGATTCCAATACATACCTGAACTGTTCACATGTTAAATTCATGCCAAAACAGTAAAGAGTCTGTCCTGTACGCTATCCCTCTGAGTTAAGATGTGCTTTGCATAAAGATGGTATTATCAGAGCCAGCTGTTCAAACACTGATAAGGGAAAGTGCACAGAGGCATGGAAGTGGAGGTCAAAGGCACATTAATGACAATTCTTACTACTGCCCCACAGTAAAAATAGAGAAGTCCTGGTGCACCGCTTGAAGGGTGAATCAGAGTTTCTGCGGCAGGTGAAGATGCAGAACCGCAAAGGGAGCCTTGAGCTCGAAAATGCCAACAGCAGCACCGGGGCTGTTAGCAATCAGGTTTTATTTACCAGCCATATTGTGTTAAAAACAGACGTGATTCCCATACCGAGCGCGTTAACCTGTCCCCACTTGCCAAGGGAGATTTATTTGTTCGAAAAGAATCAAGTCTATCTCGCGGACACATCCTCAGAGCTTGCGGTTCTGGCTGAAAGGCAGAAAGCCTGCATGCATGCAATTCCCCCCACCCCCCCCCCAAAAA
>VZSZ01001045.1:107214-232056 GCA_013398815.1 Ibidorhyncha struthersii
GCTGTCCTGTGCAACCTGTTGTAGGTGACCCTGCTCTGGCAGGGGGGTTGGACTAGATGATCTCCAGAGGTCCCTTCCAACCCTGTCGATTCTGTGATTCTGTGATTCTGTAGTCAACAGTCATTATAGTCAGTGAAGACGAGGGATATACTGAACTGACCTTGCAATATATACCTGTGTAGAACCATAGAACAATAGAATTATAGATGATTTTAGGTTGGACCTTAAAGATCATCTAGTTCCAACCCCCCGTGCCATGGGCAGGGACACCTCCCACTAGAGCGGGTTGCTCAAAACCCCATCCATCCTGGCCTTGAACTCCTGCCCAGGGATGGGGCATCCACAGTTTCCCTGTTGCAGTGTCTCACCACCCTCAGAGGAAATAATTTCTTCCTAATATCTAATCTAAATCTCCCCTCTTCCATTTTGAAGCCATTACCCCTCGTTCTATCATTACATGACACTACAAGTCCCTCCCCAGCTCTCCCGTAGGCCCCCTTTAGGTACTGGAAGGCCACTATAAAGTCTCCCCGGAGCCTTCTCTTCTCCAGGCTGAACAACCTCAACTCTCTCAGCCTTCTCAGCAGAAGGTTTTCCAGCAGAAAACCTTCTCAGCAGAAGGTTTTCCAGCCCCCCGATCATCTTTGCGGCCCTCCTCTGGACCTGCTTAAGCAGGTCCATGTCCCTTTTATGCTGGGGGCCACAGAGCTGAACGCAATACTCCAGGTGGGGTCTCACAAGACCGGAATAGAGGGGGAGAATCACCTCCCTTGACCTGCTGGCCACACTTCTTTTGATGCAGCCCAGGACACAACTGGCTTTCTGGGTTATGAGTGTGCATTGCTGGCTCATATTCAGTTTTTCATCCACCAGTACTGCCAAGACCTTCTCTGCAGGGTTGCATGTGACCAAGCAAACTGCTCCCTGGACTCTATTGGCTCTTTTAACATCCACAGTTTAGGTAACATTTATCTAGCAATCAAGTGCCTTTTGAGATGTCCTAGAGGAACTTTTCTTGCACCAGCTGCTGCTCCACAAGACCACAGGTCTCTTGCAGCTCCTGTATTGTATGTCGTAATTTCAAGGGAATGTTTTAGATACACATGGTCCACTAACAAAGTCTATAGTTCAGGTGACCAATGCACAGCTCCAGTATCCTACCTTTCTTGAAGTAAAGAGTACAGATACCAATAAATGCAGAGTTATTTTCCTTATCTGATCTACCTCCTCTTTTTGGAGCCCCAGCCCCGCTTGGCATGAGGGCAGAATTTGTTCTTTCCTCTTCTCAGGTAAATAGGCTAAAGATGGCCAATGGCATCCTGGGGTGCATCAAAAAGAGTGTGGCCAGCAGGTCGAGGGAGGTCATCCTCCCCCTCTACTCTGCCCTGGTGAGGCCGCATCTGGAATACTGCGTCCAGTTCTGGGCTCCCCAGTTCAAGAAGGACAGGGATCTGCTGGAGAGGGTCCAGCAAAGGGCTACAAAGATGATTAGGGGATTGGAACATCTTTCATATGAGGAGAGGCTGAGGGATTTGGGTCTCTTTAGTCTGGAGAAAAGAAGATTGAGGGGGGATCTTGTTAATGCTTTCAAATACTTGAAGGGAGGATGCCAGGGGGATGGGAGCAGTCTTTTTTCAGTGGTGCCCATTGATAGGACGAGGGGTAATGGGCACAAACTTGAACATAGGAAGTTCCATCTTAACATGAGGAGGAACTTCTTTACTTTGAGGGTGGTGGAGCACTGGCACAGGCTGCCCAGAGAGGTTGTGGAGTCTCCCACTCTGGAGACATTCAAAACCTGCCTGGATGCTGTCCTGTGCAACCTGTTGTAGGTGACCCTGCTTCGGCAGGGGGGTTGGACTAGATGATCTCCAGAGGTCCCTTCCAACCCTGTCGATTCTGTGATTCTGTGGCCTCTGACAAACTCTTGTGATTCATGATCAGCTGTTTAAAGAAATTACATTGTGTGAATCATCCTTCCAGTGAAAGTTACATCCCCACTAAAAGGACTTGACAGAAGAGAATGAGTGTGAGCTTCCCTGATAAAGGGAAAAGTAATAACGAACAAGATACAACAGGAGGTCAGCAGGGGGATGAAATGTATGGAATGAATTACCTATAAGAACTGGCTAGATTAGGATTCTTCAGCTTTCAGGAGAGACTGAGAGGGAAAATAGAGGAGATTTATAAAAAAATGGTATTGAGAAGGTGAATAAGGAAAAAATATCCACTGTCCTTCCTAGTGCAAGAATGAAAACATGCCAAACAAATATCAGGGAGACTTAGTTCAAAATAAAACAAAATCTTAACCTAAAATGTTATTTGACCTGGTGGATGCTAGAATCTTCCAAGGGTTCAGAGCAAATCCATAGAGGAAAAGTCCATAAAGTCAATCAAATATCAAGAGACCACTTCAGGCTCAGAAAGTCTCTGAGACACATTTCCGTAGATGCTGGGAGATAATTTAGGGTACTTACACCTCAATGCTGGCTTTTATTCTTTCTAGGGACTTGCAAAGCTACATGCTGATTTCTGGTCTAACTCAGCGCAGACGTTTTTACATTTTCTGTTGTCTCACCTTGTCGCCCAATACATTAGCCAAAATTGATGATTTTTTAGGTCTGGTCAGTGGACAGTGATATACACAGCTCACACAGCTACACTGGAATCAGGGAAGCTGAGACATACTTCTCCCTGCCAACTCTGCTTGGAGGGCACTTACCTCTAACAGAAGGTTCAGGTACACACGTACAAGCTAGTAATATGTTACCACTCCTGGGTATGAATAGCTGAAAACTACCAAACGATGATTTAGGGATCAGATATCCCCGTTTTTAAAGATTTAGATATCTAAAGCAAAGGTTTCATTTGACATCTGTCAGAAATATATAATGTAATTGACACCTTCACCTCAATGTACCTCAATATTCAACTTTTCAGCCCTAAACTCTGTAATCAGGACAATAAACAATTGGGACAAATTAGGACAAAAATATAATTTTAGAAAAAAATGCAGTTTTAAGGAACTAAATTATTGTGTAATCAAGATGTGCTTGATGAATAAGTTAAAAAAGAGGACAGAGAGATTTCATTTCCGTACTTTCTAAATGGAATGTTTTGATAGTTTGACCTCCATCTTGACGTGTGTAGCAAAATGCTTGAATCAATCTGGAAAGAGATTTTGTACTACTTTTCAGACTGTGTGGGCAAAAAGATGTTTTGGACTGATATGAAATTTTAAATATATATTATATAAATTCATTTCATAAATAGATCTATGAATATATGTTATACAATTTATTATATAAATTACTATTCTGATCTGAACTGAAAGCTCTAGCATTCCTGCAGTTCTTCTTACAACCTTTCTATTGTGATGTGACCAAGATCCATCCTACGGCATTTTAGTCACTTAGAAGAATGAATTTTCTAGGACTTTCCTTGCTCTATGATCTCTGTTTCTAGAGACAGACCCCTCCTGTGATTTTTGGGGTACTTCTGAAACATCCCTCTCTGCTCACTGACTCTTAAAACCAGCTGACAGTGTCTATACTTGCATTGAAGTGACTTGGGTTATATGGGACAAATGTTCAGTATGGTTGTCACACATACAACGAAAATAGTACTTTCAGGTATAAGTATCGCTACTGAGGAGAAAATTATTTGCAGAGGTACCATCTGTAAAAGAAGGTCTCACTTGTTACTAGTCACGAACAAATAACTTGCAAGCCATACTTTTACCAGTGGGATTTCTGTTAGGTGAGCTATCCTCTTCCCAGACAGATACCTGTGTCTCAAGTGTTTCACTTCCCTGAACATAGTCCATTACTCTATCCATTCCTCTAATTACGATCTTTAAAGCATTCTGTGAGTAGAAAGTACTCAGGTGTCTATGTTCAGTCAATAAACTTTCATAAGAAAACTTGGTTTGATTTTTAGTTAAATTTTGCACTAATTCTGTTCCTTCATTGGATAAACAAATATCCATGTGTGTGGATTTAAGGTTCAATATCCATGCTAAACTGCAAAACATTGCAAAAACCTTGAAATTTGACCCACCAAAAGTTCTGCAGAAACTTTGGAGCAAACAATAAAATTTGTTTGAGTTTGAAGCTTCTAATTAGAAAAATGTAAGCTCTCTAAATAAATTAGTTGTTAATGATTACAGTGAGTATTGCTTAATTTCAACCCCACTTCATCCGCTTCCTTAATGGGGTTGGGGGAGTTTTCCTGATTTTTGCGTGAGGAATGAAGTGTTAAGAAATATAAGTAGCATAAATAAAACCAGCCAGGTGTGGATGCACCTTTGTTTTAGACCGGAAGAGCTGTCTAGTCAGGCAGATGTAACCACGGTGTGCTGATGTTGGAAGGAACACTGCATCAGATGGTGCTAAAGGGGAAGGGAAAGGAATGTTGAAACGAACAATCTCAGGAAATAATGTCCACCTTCTAGCATTCAGGTCTATGCTGCTGTCCAGGAGGAAGTTTTTACATGTCCTTGATGAAACATATGGGGGGTTTTCTCCTTCCCAAACCTGGAGAAAACTGGAATTAGAGGAGAGACCAACAACAGTTACACTATGTCTCCATACGCAGCACTCACTAAGGGAAACATATCTTATCTACTGACAGCACCATTTTCTTTATCAGAGGGCAAAAGGAACAGTTAGGCAGTGCCTCAAAGAGCACAGGGCACAACAAGATGCATTACTTCTTGCAGAAAACAAAGCTGATGATGACAACCTCCAATACAAGAGGAGTGTAGAAAGAGTCTGTTGTTCAAAATGCATTCTAAGCCCAGGCTGGGGCTCTGGATTTTGTTATGATGAATCTATGAACCTGCTGTTGTCATATCTGAAGTCATACTCAAGTTTCATATGGAAGACAACAGCTGATAATACCACTGCTCAGTTGAGATGAGAGCCAGTCTGCTGATTTCTCTTCATTTTCTTTGTTCCTGGAAGTCTGACGTTCGGACCATTTGCATCCAAGAACAAATAATCACAGATGGATTAGTGTTTTCTGCCTTCTAGGAAGGTGGGGAAAACGATGCACTGAGTATTGCTAGAACTGGTCAGAAATGGAAAGCAGCAACAAAGTGAGAAGCTCTTAGGGACAGGCTCTGAGCTGGGACTTATGTCCTGCTCAAGACCATCACAAAGCAAATACGGCAGGCAGGGTTGCATAACAAGATTTTCTGTGTGGAGACAGGTAAGGGATCACCATGGCTATGAAGGCTCTTTTTAGGGTCACAGTCCTGAGAACGTTTACGCATGTCCCTCACTTTGCTATCATGAACCTTCCCAGTAATTTAGTGAGCTTGCTCAGAGCTATGCACAATCCGTAAGTGTCAGCAGGAGGTTTAGAAAGAGGAAACTGCAATTTTCAGTAAAATATTCTTGTCTTCTTCTTGGCCTGTTTTTTTTGTTGTGGGGGGTTGTTGGTTGCAGGAGGAGTGGTGGGTTAGTATGATGAGAGGTTTTTCTTTAAGTAGCACCAACAGTGAAATATTTTGAAAATTATTTTCATTTCCAGAACAGATATAAGATAAAGGGTAACAATATATTTGTTATTTCTCAGAACAGAAATTCAAAAACATTTATCACCAAAAGAGTTATTACAATAGATTTATTTATTAACCAAAGATTTTGACTGTCTGTAAAAAGAATAGGAAAAAGGAGATTAATACAGCAAGGCCTATACATCTGTGCCTTCTCTCACAATCCAGAAATCAGTAGCTAGAGGTCTGCAGAAAGATTAATTGATAACCCTCTCTGAATTTCCACTTACAAATATAAAGAAGCTCAATGTCCACAAAGCCTTTATGAATAGTATTTTAATAAGAACTTGTGATTGTTTCAAAATAAATAATGCAACCATAAGTAAATACAGGTGCAAGGAGTATTCCTTGTCAGTATTTATCTTAGAATAGTGGCTATTATAGTGAGATAAAAAGCCTAAGCCAAAAATCTTAGAAGAAATAGATCTCCTCTGAAGGCTGAAAGTTTTCTGTAGTTTCCGCTTGCCAACAAGTGTGGAAAGAACCCTGCAGAAACATACAAACCTTTATGGACATTTATCAGAATGTAACTGATAAGAAGTAGTCTCCTTTCAGGTATTCTTATTCTGACTGAAGAGTATGGATACCTATAAGAATTTATTACATTGTCTCTTAAAACCAAAGCCTCCCAAGAATAATTTCACTCTGACCTTCAAATCTAGAAGGTGGTTGAAGGTGAGTCCATATAAGAATTTTTGTGCTGCAGATTGACGGCTTGAGGATTTGTGGCCTAAGCCCTCACCCAGACAAATTCTCTGTAATTAAGGTATAATAAAGACACTAGTGAAGCAGATTTGAGGAAGAAGTCACTGATGTATCCAGCTTCCATCTCCCACTGACACACACCTTCCTTCATCTTTCAGACAGTCATCTTTTGCAGCAGCTGAAAGATGTATTACGTCCTCCTTAGACAGTTCCTACTAGAGTTACTGATGACCAACTTGTGGCTAAATTCAAAGCTCACACTTCCCATCTGAACTATCTTGATTTATAAGCTGTTTTTGCCACTTTGTATGATTCTGCCTTCCTTTATCTCTAGGCATAGACAGACGGCTCCCCTAACCACTCAGTCAAATGGTTTTCTTCTGATCTCTCTACAGGTTGTCTTGAGCTAAATTCCTTGCTGCGCTCCTCTTAGTGAGGTGAGAATCATCCAACTGTGGTAATTGTCTTTGATTCTGGCCCTCAAAATTACTTAAGTCTAATATCTGGTGTTGCATGAAATACCTTTGGAGGCAGATTCTTCTCTACTGCTGAATGAGGACAACTGGAAAAATTTTGAGCTATAGAAGAAGAACAGCAAATTGCTTTTCCTTCAAAACAGGAGACGATGGAAACAAATGACACTAGTGTGGGCTGCAGAAGATGCATGATTAGCCTGAGTATCAAATCTGTGTTAGCCATGCCATAATGAAAAGCTTTTAATGGAAGGAGCTTATTGCTACATCTGCAAATGCCACTCACGGAGTTTTCTCATATGGGACTGATGCCTGCTGGCTGTTTTGCCTAATGCAATTCTTTATGTGGAATGCAGAAATCATCTTTTATCTAGAGAAGGAAATTTGTTTGTTTTATATTTCTTTCAGAACTTCTTCACTACCTCAATTTTTTACTCCTTCTATTACATATATTTGCTTTTCTTAATATATTGTCTTGGATCCTAGGTGCTACATAGCATTTATTATGTGAAATAGTACCTTCCAATATGAGTCATTAACAGTGAACAAAGATGCGACTTTAACTATTACAAAATATCTCCTGCTTGCACTCGCATTAAAGAAATAGCTGTGACTGCTGTTAGTAGTAGTTTGTCATAATTTAGTAAGCCAGACTCTGTAATAATGAATATGCTTTGTCACTGGAACATAACTGGTAATTACATTCAGATATGTTCTCTTTTCCCCTGCTTTTTCCTAGTATATGTATTTTTTTTCTTTTCTATTTAAATTGTCTTCCTCTACTTTTGGCTGAAGGCCAGTTATCTCAAATCAAATATGGCAAAGCTAAAAATCTTTTCCTTTGACTTCTAGAAGATGCCTCTTCTGCCATTCCCATGTTTCATGACACTGTTTGCAGTCTAGTGTACACTGGTATGAAATCTGATCTCCTATAGGAGACACCAGCCTCCCTGACAGTCCACTTCCCAGTTCCCACAATCCACTATGCTGAGCATGAAAATACTATGCGATCAAAGGCAGGTGCATACAAAATTTCTGTTGTCATCCCCTGTAGCGTGAACATATGAAAACATTAAATTAGATTAAATATTCACAAGAAAAGTACACTTGCTCCTTGGAGTCTGTCAAACCTAGCAGAGAAAAGAAAAAGTAGAGCTAGTGATTGGAAGCAAAAGCCAGACAAATGCATTTCAGAAATAAAAAAATGTGTGCTTAAATAAGTAGGAAAAGTAACAGCTGAAATAATGTACCAAAGGAAGGTTCTTCATCTCTTAAGGGATTCATCTAATCAAAGGTTAGATGTACCTGTAATGTAGATGCCTGTAGCTGAGCTAGTCCTTGTTTCCCTTTCTAGTCAAAAGAAACCTAGTTCATACAGTCACCAGAAATCAGTGCATGAATCACCTCGCCCTAAGGGAGGCATGTAAAATAGATGAGAAAAATCACATCCTGAAAGTGTTATTTCTCTGCACTAACTTGAAAGGGCCCTGGGTCAGAAAAAGGTACTTGTTGCCAACATCCGAAGATGGGCGAGATGAAGCCCACTCTAGATGACTTCCAGATAAGTCCATTTGTCACTTTAAGGAGATGCTTTATCCAAACATAAAACATTGACTTCAATAAGTGAATAAAATTTAGCGGCATATGATGACCAGATGAGTGAAAAGGTGGGGAACTCAACCCTGATAAAAGGAAATACTTGTAAGACAAGATTTCAGTGGTTGAACACATTTCCATAAAAAAATGATAGAGACCAAGAGTCTAATTCAGAATGGAAGGAATTGGAAAATAAGAAAAATATAAAGATTATCCAGAGGAAAAGTTAACAATGATGAAATAAATTTAGTAGGATATGTTAAAGCTTGAAAGCTTTAATCAGTCCCTAATTACTAAAGGACGGGGTAAAAATAACACAGAAAACATACTACCCTAGGCATTAGTTTCTCATACTTCCACATAATATATCTTGTCTTGGGCAAAGTGAAGACTGGGTTAGACAGGCAAAGGATCTGATGGAATCAGGAGATCCCTACGTTCTCAAAATTTCCTGGAAAAGAAAACCTGTTCATCTTATTTTCTGATATAAATAATAATAATGAACCAACCAACCAAATAAACACCCACACCCCCCCATTCTAATTTGTATCTGGATTTTTATCCTGTGTTGGTATTTATCACTTTACTTTTTAAATTTCTTATGATCTCTTTAAATAGGTGATGGGTTTCTTGAAATTTTCAGTTCTCTTTCAACAGTAACAAGGTTTGTTATTGGAGTTACACAGAGAAATACATGTCGTAGAAAGCAAAACAGAAAGCAAGTTAATTACTAAAATCAAAGTCATGCAGAACAAAAGACTTCATACTTCACATCCTAGCGTGGCAGAAACAAGACATGGTGGAGTGTCACTTCAGGGAAAAACTCCCCAAAATTGTTCTTTAGCACTCTCTTTTATCTTTGAACTGTCTAACTTCCATTTTTATTAATCGTTTATACTCGTTTTACATAATCTTACAATAAACAGTGCCTAAATTCAATAGGTTTAGTATAACTTCTTTTGTATTTTTGTCACAGAAATATTATCTCAGAATTTACCTTAGCTCTACACACGTTCTGCATTTGAAATGGAGTTCCTCACATGTTGCTTGTTTTAAATACCAGCTTTGTTTCTGCTCTCTGTTCAATCACAGCACAGTCTGATCCTGGCAGGTTGACACAACATAAGGTAGATATAACACATTCTCATCCTAAAAAATTGGTGGGTTATGAGTTGGGTTTTTTTTTTTTCTGCAATAGCAAGATTAGCAAGAATCAAATAATACCTATGTCCAGGGCAAATAATTTTTTTTTTCCATCAACATATCATTAATTCACTAAATATCTGCCTTACAGCCTAATTTCTTTCTTACTTATTCTATTCTAAAGCTTTGTATAAAGGTTACAGTATCCTCTCTTCAATCAGTTCTGATCTGTGCATTTATCCATTTGTAGCTGTTTGCATCTCTCTTCCATTTTTCATTCCTCTGACTTCTGTCCACCCGTGTTCCTGCTTTAAAGATGCTGGTTTCGTCTGCCTGTGTATTGTCTTTCACTTCTTTCTGTCACCTTCTCATTCTGCTGTGGACCTTTCCAAAGAAGAGGCTCAATCAGTTGTTCATCTACTTTGCTTACACAATTTCAGAAGCTCTTGCAGCCCTCTGCTGTGCCATATCTGAGTGTCTCGCAACCCTCAGGAGCAAATTTACCACCATCCTTACGAGAGCTGGTAAATGAAAGGTGTTAAAGATACTGGCGTAGATAAAAATCTAGAATTCTACCCATTTCCTCCAGTGAAGGAATTCTGAAAATAGTTTGTCTCCGCTGAAAGTAAAAATATAAGATGCGTTTGTTCCGCTAAGTGAAGATGTCTACAGTATAAATGTTTACATGTATAAATGTGGAGGGACTATCACTACAGCCTCCTCTTCCATATGTACACATACTCAGTACAACTCAGGTCAATAATTTCTGTTATAATACACATTGCTCATGCTGCTTTTAAGTGCATTTAACAGCCAGAGACAAAATACATCCCTCAGATGTCTCCCATGATATCCTTGGCTGTTCACCAAGTACATGCACACTTAATACTGTTACATCTACATACGGTATAAATTTCCATATTACAAAATTGTTGTAATACCATCTAATCTTCCGAAACAATTTCTCCATGTATTTTTTGAGTAAAATATATACATCCTGCAGATACATTAAGAATCAAGCCAAGGTTATTCTTTTTCTGAAGTGACAGCTATGCTTGATGTATCAAAGACCTGAGCTGAAGTTGTGACAGTGGCCTTAGTGAGTGTATTGTCTTATTTCTCCTTCTCTTCCTCAGTTTCTCCATTTAAAAGATGGCAGTTATGGTACTGGCCTCCTCTGGAAAACAACAACAAAACAACTATGAAATATAGAGTATTTTTCTTCCATCTCATGGAAACACACGATCACACGCATGAGTTGTAAGTGCATAACACCTGGACACAGCTGTTTTCTTAGGGACAAGGTACTGGCACTTCAGCCCAGGGTAACCCACATTCCATCCAGAATTTGCCATCAGCATGCAGAGGCCCAATTGAAAGCTGATTCTCTATATATTTGTGACTATCACAGATAATTTTGAAGCATTTATTTTGCTGATAAATATTTCAATGAACCATGGAGGCAATAACATTGTAGCATTATGCAGTTTTCTGCAATAAGCAGGACGACACACTCCAGCTGCAGTGCCTCTGAACACTACATGTTCCCTTTATTCATTTCTAGTTCTTTTTTTATGAGCAGTAAAGCACATCATTCTATCAATTCTGCTCTTTTACACTTAGGACCATAATGAAATGCTCTGAATGAACATGGATTGGAAATCTAGGGAAAAAAAAAAAAAAAAAACAAAATGTCATCACTAGCAATAAAGACTTTATAAGCTGTAGAGCTGCAATTTTTGTGGACATCTCTTTCAGGGTTTTTTCAAAGGGCTTTCCAAATCATGACAGGCAAGCAGACTGGCTTAACACAATCATTTCACATTGCACAGAATTGTCTCCAAGTGAAATTGCCAGTGATTGTTCTCATTTGAAGTACTCCGTAGCATCTATGAGGGAATCATAGGCAGAAATTTGCAATATGAATTGGAATTAGCTCTAGGGAGGAATGAAACAGGCTGAGGATTCCTGAATAACAAACAAAGTGTTGGTGAAATAATAATTATCCTCTGTGCTTGCAACATGGCTCATCACAGAGCCCTGCAATGCCCTCAGGTAGTCAGTATGGGGTTCGTATTCTGCGTCACTGAAAAGCTGTGTTTCTGAAGTACCTGTTAACAGCACATCACCCCCTGGATAATTTAGTGTTATAGGAGGGATAGATGTTCACGGTGATGGGTAGACAGCCTCACACCCTCTTCCCTTTGTATTTAGATTCTTTCCAAACATAAAAGCACTTTTCCTGCACAGGTGAGTATAAATGTCGACATGGTAGAGAAAAAAAAAAAAATAGAAAGAAAGAGAAGTATTTTATAGATTTGAGATTGCTGACAATCAGACAAGGATTTTAAAGGCATTAGGTACCTAGCAAGTCCTACAGGGAGCTAAGTACCTTTGCCTGGGAAACTAGAAGTACTGTTGCCTATGCAGAATTTTCATCCTGAATAAGTCCAGAAAAGCAAATTTTGCTAATTTTCTTATTTCCTTCAGTGTAAATCTAAACCAGCCATTTTCAATATCTTCTCATCTGTGAACCCTTTTCTTTTTTTCTCCCTCCGGTGCTATATAGCAAAATTTAAGCCTACAAACATCTCAGTTGTGTTAATTACCACAAGCCATCAGGGAAATCGGGCCAAATGTCATCCTAGAATAATCCAAAATTATTACTTTCCAAGCCACTGTAAAACTGAATAGGCAGGAAAAGAAGAGTGCAATGACACCACCTTCAGGCCAGGAAGACTTTGGGTGTCAATGAAACAGAGCTCGATTTAGCCCTGTTCAAAAATAAAGTCACATTTTGAGCAGGACTTGGTAGTGGTATATTCATGGCTGTGGGACAGGGCAGCACAGAGAGTGGAAGAAGTAATTTAATATGTGGAAAATTTGGAAGAGATGAATACTAGACCAGAAAACGAAGGTGGCAGCCCCTAAAGCCGGCTCCTTTGAAGCTATCTCAGGTCCATGTGCATGGCAATCACACCTTCAGCTGGAGAACTGTGGTTAGATCAGCTTGACACAGAGAGATATTGGTGATACCTGCTGCAGCTTGTCTGTAAAAAAAAGGCACTTTTGGTTGTGATGTTCTTGGGACTTTTAGAGATTTGCACAGTACCTTGTGCAATGTTACTTTGCTCTTATTTTCTCAGCAGAGTGCTATTCTCCCTTAATCTTCTTTAGCTGACCACAATTTTTTTTAAGGGAAAAGAGGGGAGGAAAGGACAGGAAAGATTGTTTGTTTTTTATTTGCTTTATTATTATTATTATTATTTAATTGGTTTTGGTTTTTCTCTACAGAAAACAGAAAGATACTATTTATCAAGAGACTTGATGTCAAGTCACTCCACTTGGTTTGCAGGATTCAGGTATGGTTTACAGCACTAAACTGGAGTTAGCAATCTCAGCAAACCCCAAGTGGTCATTTGCAGAGCTGCTGAGAAAAGGGGGTCTGGACCAGGCTTGTAGTGCTCAGAGTGTAGCCAGCTTTGATCCTCAAAATGTGTATGTGTGGGCTCCGTGCTGTGTGAATGCCAATAATCCTGTCCTGGTCCAGAGGTGACCCTGAAGGCAATATCACTACCTTCATGTTGGGTGTATGCTAGCAAATCCACTGGGCTCAAATAGCCTCTGTACAACACAACGTCTACCGTCAGGGTGTCCAAGGGACAATTAAATTTCAAACACAGATAAGTCACAGACTGTGAGGAAGGAGAAGCACAATCTGAACATTAGCTAATTAAACAGGGCTGGGGGGAGAGAGCGGAAGAAGATTCCACAACCCAAGGCATTGAGGGGACCTGACATAAAGTCTGAGAAAGCTTTTGACCATAGCAGACGTACTTTCTCTGGGAAACAAATGTCTTATCATGGAATACTTGCTCAGTAATGTAATTTAGGGACCCTGCTTTATCTCTTCACCATCTCTTCATCAATAAATTAGCTAATTCCAATCATATTTTGTTACAACCTCTTCTTTCTGAGGTCTGGTTAACAATTTTGGTATGTCTAGAACATTTCTGATTTCAAAGAAATGTCAGTCAAATGGGCTTAATTTCCTGGCATGTAAATAAGCTTCATCTCACTCTGGCAGTTATCTTTTCCAGGAGTAAGTGTTTGTTTCTTAGACAAGGTCTTCCACTCATGGCTTGAGAATCTCCCTCGCTTCCCAGTAGGATTTTATTTTACAGAATCACTCATTACATCCAGCCATGTCTTGCTAGGCAATAATTATTCACAAATAAACCCATTATGAGGTGGGTAGTGGTGAGACTGTAAGTCAAAGACCTGCATCTGCTACAAGAGAAGAGAAAAAATATCCGGGTGTCCTCCATGAGCCTTGTAATGTGCCCCATATCATGAGAGTCTCAGCCAGTGGATGGTTGGAGAAAGAATCATAGGATAGTTTGGGTTGGAAGGGACTTTTAGTGGTCATCGAGTCCAACCCTCCTGCAACAGACAGGGACATCTTCAACTAGATCAGGTTGCTCAGAGCCCTGTCCAACCTGACCTTGAATGTTTCCAGGAATGGAGCATCTACCACCTCTCTGGGCAACCTGTGCCAGGGTTTCACCACCCTCACTGTAAAAAATTTCTTCCTTAGAATCAGGGAATTATCCCTGTGATCACTCTGGAATAGCAAACAGTTATGACATGCAACAAATTGAAGCTGAACTGCCCCTGAGTGCCTTGGATTTGTTATAGAGTGTTTTGCTTGTCTAGTTTCTGGCAGGTTTATAGCTGAGCTTGTTATCTCTACCTCGCTGTGTCCCTGAGCTGCGTATCATGTTCCTGTGCAGAGCGGCACAGGGAAGAGCAGAGTAGTGATGGCACAGAAGGGCTTATGATCCCCAAGTCCCAAATATGTTTGGGTTTTGCATTTGTGAGTTTTTTTTTGCTTGTTTTCTTTTTTTAACATCACACATCACCCACGAGCAGTAGCAGCGTTTGTGTGCTGCGTACAGTGGTTCAACGATGTAAGGGTGAGGCCTGGAAGAAATCAAAGACGTCATTCACATTAAAGCAAAATGGGAGTTTTTTTCTAAATACAATAAAGAGTAATATTAAAATATAGCAACTGCCTATCCTAAGTGGCAACAGACAGTCTTAAAAATCTATTAAAGGAGATTAAACATGTGGAAAACGTTTTAGTTCATAAGCCAACAAATATAAGAGCTTTAAGAGGGAAGGTTAGATGCTGACTGTAGGATTCCTATCCAGCTCACTGATGATACATGTAAATACGATTTCATACAGTGCAGAGGCAGTCTTTCCAGTCACACACAAAGGATTGATCAGGGAAGGAGCTCAGCACTGGAACAGGCTGCCCAGAGAGGTTGTGGAGTCTCCCACTCTGGAGACATTCAAAACCCACCTGAACGCTGTCCTGTGCAACCTGTTGTAGGTGACCCTGCTCTGGCGGGGGGGTTGGACTAGATGATCTCCAGAGGTCCCTTCCAACCCCGACGATTCTGTGATTCTGTGACTGTAATAAAAAATGCAGGCTCTTCACTTGTAAATAGAATAGTTTTCAGATGGCCAAATCTTCCTTTAATCACCACTAAAGGTATCACATGAGCCAGCAGTTCTGGGTCTAATTTTTCTTGCAGATAATGAGGTTAATTGACAACTGCAGCATCCTGATAAGGCCCAGATGGAAGATGAAATGTAGGCCCAGAGACAGATAGAGCAAGATAGCTCTAATGACCAGCATTATCAAGGATGCTGACCATTATTAAATCTGTGCTTTCATGGAAAGAAAAAAAGAAAGAAGGAAAAAAAGTTACTCCTATATGCTATTTTGCAGCAAATAATCTAATGACAGCAAATGAGACACTTAAATCCAAGAGGACTAATGCACTGATTTCTGGTGATTTGGAGAGTTACACACCTGACAATTAGGAATGAAAGACACAACAAGGGCTGTGTTTTGGCAAGCAGTTATTTCAAAAAGGTTTCAGAAGGAGAGAAGATAAGATTCACTGTGATCTCCTTTTTCTGCCTATGCAAAAAAGAGTGGAAGCAGCTATCGGATGTTTAAAGAGGAGAATAATGTGTCATTTTTGCTCTCTGTATTGTTTCTGTGAAATTCATCCAGGAAAACGGCATGCCTTTGTGCACTGCTGCTGGAAAAAAAAAAAAAAAAAAAAAGATAACTACTAAAGCTTACAGAAAATGTTTGCATTTGACACAATCTGCAACACAGACATTTGCTGTGAGCAGGTCATACCAGGCTCATTCTATAGTCAGTGGGAAAAAATAGGCACTTTTCAGGTGCGAGTCATATAGTGTATTTCAGATTTATTTTAGGGTGAGATAAATTGTGTTGTGATTTGCACTGATGGTTTTCACTGGCTCTCCAGTGATGGCCAAGAGGGAGTAACTCCAGTAGAGACATTCCTAATGCAAGAACTGATATTTAAATGTACAGATCACAGACTGAAAGACAAAAGAAGTCTGTTTTGGTTATCATAAAGACGACTTAGAGATGACTGATAATGGTCTAATATGAATATGCCGTACTGGAAGGAAATAAGGCCTTCTGATAAGCTCTTTAATCTAATAGCAAAAGGCATAGGTGGAGTGGCTAGAAGTTAAAGCCAGATTACTTTATATTAGAAATAAAGCATATTTTTAGTATGTAAAATAGTAAGAAACTCTAAGTCAAGCCATAAATTCTTCATTTCTGATGTCCTCATATCAAAATTAACATCTTTCTGGAGAAGATCCTTTAGTCGGACACAAATCATTGAGCACAGGTTCAACATGGGTTGAATTTCACAGAACAATAGAATTGTTTAGGTTGGAAAAGACTCTTAAAATCGAGTCCAACCACTAACCTGACACTGCCAAAACCACCACTAAACTGTGTCACTCAGCACTATGTCTGTCTTTTAAATACCTCCAAGGATGGCGATTCCACCACTTCTCTGGGCAGCTTATTCCAATGCATGACAACCCTTTCTGGTAAGAATTTGTTTCCCAATTTCCATCCTAAACCTGCCCTGGCACAACTTGAGGCCATTTCCTCTTGTCCTATCACCTGTTACTTGGGAGAAGAGACCGACCTCCCCCTCGCTACACCCTCCTTTCAGGTAGTTGTAGAGAGCAATAAGGTCTCCCCTCAGCCTCCTTTTCTCCAGGCTGAACAACCCCAGTTCCCTCAGCCACTCATCATGAGACTTGTGCTCCAGACCCCTCACCAGCTCCATTGCTCTTCTTTGGATGCCAGATGCAGTCCTGAGAAACAGCCATGAGTTTTTTCAGTTTTTTCTTGTCATGTTATTAATAAAGACACAGCATACCTGGCCTGTCAACCAGATACAAATGTTAGTAGTATTAGACTGGGTTTTGGTATGCAGGGGATCATATAAGATAATGAAAAATCATGTTACATTATGATTTTTTACCTTAAAATCTATGAGTTTAAGCACTCATGAAAGTCCCATATTGCTCCACTCCATATATAATAGGACGCACATTTTAATAGAATAGCAGCACAGTTATAGTTATCTACTGCCTTCATTGCTCTCCCATAGTCAAGATTAAAAATCAAAGTGCTATATTTCCTATTTAATTAATCTCTGACTTTGTCAAATACTGTCATCTGAAATAAAGATAATTTTCTCTCTCTTTCTCTTTCTCTCTTTCTCTCTTTCTCTCTCTTTCTCTCTNTGTTTCTCTCTTTCTTTCTTAACATAGTAAGTAACAGAAGTGAGTCCATTCATTTTTCTTGTTCATAGAAATAATTTTCCAAACATTTTTCTTGCTCCTGATTTACAAGTTGTCCTGAATAGCTGTTTTGGTTTTGGTTTTGTATTTGTTTTTGTTTTGTTTTGTTTTTAAATATATGTGCTGAGCCTTGGTGTGTAACAATGCTCAAAAGTAATTAAAACCAAGGAAAAGGCTTTATAGTGTAGGTTTAAGGAGAACTCAATCTGTTTGCTTCAGCAGGCTCTTATTCTCTATATGATTCAGATACTCAAACATTTTGAAAGGATGATACATTATATGAACTTAAAATAGCATATATTTGCCAAAATATGGTGATTGCCAAAAATTCTAGTACAACTTCACATTGCTGCTCTGATTAGGACCAATATTTTCAATAAGACATTTGGCCGGTGCAGACTGGCCTGCACAGAACAGCCATGTCCCTTTTCTCAGCAAACTACTCAAGATCCCACCTGGATCTTCTTGTGCTTTAAGGCAGGGTCTGATACCTAAAGCTGTGGCTTTCACATGCCAGATATTCAAGCTATGTAATAAAATCAAAGCAGACAGATCCATCATAGCCCTCTTAAAATTACCCATGGGCTACTGATTAAGAAATCTTCCCATGACTGGTGTATCTAAGTCCCCATCCAAGACAGCAAAGAACCAAATCCTTCCTTGCTCGTGGGGATAGAGTGACCACGTCTGCTACATGAAAAGAAGGAGATAGTAAAGGAGCACTGCTCAATTCGACATTTTCCCTCAGAAGAAAATTTCCAAGTCTGGATCTGAAGAAGGAGCTCATATTCAATGTCTTCCCTGAGCTTAAAGAGAGGAGCTTGGCTACTGCACATAACATCACCTGTTTATCCTCAGAGATTGTATAAAGAGATTCACAAAGCATTTTCAACTAATTAATCCTTCCCATTTGGGTCATACACCTTCTTCTTAGGTACGTCTCAACATCTCAGCTAAACATTTAGTGTCTCTAGCCTGGTTTCTGCCTTCTGTCACTACCTAGTGTTATTAAATTGCTATAACCTGCTACATCTGGATTTTGATCATTGACTTATGAATTATTTATAGCAAAGGACTTTGGCTGCAATCTAAATATGGGATTATAATTATGTTATAAATCATTAATTAGGAAAACAACCTCATGTTTGACAAGACTGTTTTTGCCATTTTGTCAAACACATTAACCTTGTTAGAGGCATGCGCTTGTTTCGTCCCTTTATCCACCCAAACAACTGCAACATCAGTTTACAAAAAAAGTTGTCTGTCTTTTGCCTGCAGGAATATTTTACATTTTTATTCACTGATGATGTTTGAGTCTTTCCTAAAGGTCTTATGAAACCAAACAATGCAGATTTTGACTATCTTTGCCTATTCCTCTCTATTTCCATGACACTGCTGTTTCAGGTCCTTTGGGTCACTGAAAACCTGACCTGTCTGCAGATCACAGGGAGCCCTAACAAATGGTGCTGGTTCAGGATGGACTAACAAAATACTACTTTGACTGATTTTAGCTCTTCTTTTTTTTTTCTTTAATCACCTATCCATTGACTGAAATGTTCTTCTGAACAAAACAAACTTTTATTTTATTTATTTAAAATTAGTCTACCTGTGGAATATAGCTGCAAGGAGAGAGACCTCATGGTGCAAAGAGAAACACATGGAAAAATTGTTTGTAGATTATTTAATTTCTAAAGAAATTTCTAAAGAAACTATTGGTCAATATTACTAATTAGTAGCATAGGTCATGATCTTCAGCTGACTAGATTAACAATATATTTGCAGGCATGTAAGAAAAGAGCATTTATAGCAAGATAATGAGATACTGTGGGTCTTTATGGGAACTTCTTTCCATGCACAAGGGAGAGCCCAAGCAATAGAACACAGGGAAAATCATTGTAAAGCTTTTTGAGTCTTCATCACTTTGGGGTTTTGGAGATTAGGACCACTTTTTCTCCAAAGACCAGACTTTTGTCTCCCTTTACAGAACAAATTGGCAAATCTACAAGAGACAAAACTTCTAGAGTTTTGATTTGTAATTGCGAGCATATAATAAGAGCTCCTGTTCACATTCTTTCTCTGTTCCTCCTCTCCCTTTCTTCCTCTGTTTTTCCTGGTCCAGAAAAAAAGGTTTTTTTGGTCATATCTTTATGGAACATTTTTAATTTTTCATAAATTTTGCTTTCATGAAAAATTTAGATTGTGGCTGACAACTCCATTTCCCTCTGAAACGAAAACTACCCCAAAATATTTTCTCATACTTTAGCTTCTCTTCTTGATAAAAATGTGAGTTTTCAACCAGAGAAGGTTATAAACCTCATCCAGAATGTAGTAGTTTTATTCAGTCTATTTTGGACATAAAATTTTTATTTGGAACTCATGGCTGCAGAATAGGATAGCAAAAGATGACATGCAGAAAATATCCTTTATTTAAAAAATCATAGAATCATAGAATGGTTTAGGTTGGAAGGGACATAAAAGGTCATCTGGTTCCAACCCCCCTGCCATGGGCAGGGACACCTCCCACTAGATCAGTTTGCTAAAAGCCCCGTCCAGCCTGGCCTTGAACACTTCCAGAAATGGGGCATCCACAAGTTCCCTGGGCAACCTGGGCCAGTGCCTCACCACCCTCAGAGTGAAAAATTTCTTCCTGTTACCTAATTTAAATCTCCCCTCTTCCAGTTTGAATCCATTCCCTCTCATCCTATCACTTCATGCCCTTGTGAGAAGTCTCTCCCCAGCTTTCCTGTAGCCCCTTTAGGTACTGGAAGGCCACAATAAGGTCTCCCTGGAGCCTTCTCTTCTCTAGGCTGAACACCCCCAACTCTCTCAGCCTGTCTTCACAGGAGAGGTGCTCCAGCCCCCTGATCACCTTTGTGGCCCTTCTCTGCACCTGCTCCAGCAGGTCCATGTCCTTATGTTGAGGGCTCCAGAGTTGGATGCAATATTCCAGATGGGTTCTCATGAGAGTGGAGTAGAGGAGCAGAATCACATCCCGTGACCTGCTGGCCATGTTTCTTTTGATGCAGCCGAGGATACGGTTGGCCTTCTGGGCTACAGGCACAGATTGCTGGCTCATGTTGAGCTTCTCATCAGCCAACACCCCTAAGTCTTTCTCCTCAGGGCTGCTCTCAATCCATTCTCTGCCGGGCCTATATTTGCGCTTGGGATTGCTGTGACTGAGGTGCAGGACCTTGCACTTGGCCTGGTTTAACTTCATAAGGTTTGCACAGGCCCACCTCCAAAGCCTGTCCAGGTCCTTCTGGTTGGCATCCCTCCCCTCCAGTGTGCTGACCGCTACACACAGCTTGGTGTCATCAGCAAACTTGCTGAGGGTGCACTCAATCCCACTGTCCGTGGCACCAACAAAGATGTTGAACAGCACCGGTCCCCATATCATCCCTGAGGAACGCCACTCATCATTGGTTTCTACTTGGACATCGAGCCACTGACTGCAACTCTTTGAATGTGACTGTCCAGTTCCTTTTAAGCCCCTTAGCAAACACACGCACAAGGGAAGAACTTGCTGTACGCCAAATGATGCTGTACACGGCTTTAGGGGGAGCTTGATCTTCCTGGGCACACCTGGAATTTAGTTAACATTGCTGATGTCGGGTCAAGCTCTTGCTTTTGCCTAGAAGTGGTCTTGCAGCTTTCTACTTCTATGCAGTTGTATAGTCACTACTGTCAAATCAATGAGTGCTGGGACTGACCTGATGGCTGTTCTTTCAGCAGTAATAGATCCCAAGTCTTGTCAGACAAGGACTCTTGCATACCTTTGTAACTGCCTTTCTACCCCTGGAAGGAAAGCATCTGTCAGGGAGACAGAATAGTAATAAGAAAAAAAAAGTCCACAGATATATACTGAAACAAATGAGCTGCAACACTTCATTGAAAAGAATGGCTTCTTTTGTGATTTTCATACCTCCTTTGTTCTATAAGATGCCAATAATTTGATAGCACAGTACTTAGTTATGGTCAGTACTCTAGACACCTCTGTGCTCTGTAAATAACATTTATATTGCCAAATTTTTCACAGGCACAGAAAGTTTTTTATTATCATCATCATGATTCCCTTGTGTGTCATCTCTACCTTCTGGCAGGTTGTCATTTTCATTGCTTTCCCTTGAAGAAATTCCTCTTATTTCTCTCTTCTTTTCAAACTGAAGTCCTGTTGTGGAGAAAAATAAGTTTTTCAGAAGGTCTGGATAATACATAGAGATCTTAATCACATCCTCTTTGATTTCATTTTCTAGTCCTCCTTAATTTTGGTTTTTAGGTTACCATAATTTTAGTTTTTACTGACCTTTTTCTTGATCCCTTCTAATTGGGCCCACAATGAGACAATCAATCAGAAAAATCTTTGCTAAAAGTTTAATCCATTTCATTCAATTCTCAGAAGTTTGTTCCTAGTGCAAGATTCTTGTGCTTTTTCAGTCATCCTAGGTTACATGGGACATTCACATGGGACTGTTACATGCTACACAGCATCTACAGGAGACTAATGCCTTCTGGATCAGCAGTTGGAGGACATTAGAATACCTCTTAGGACACCAAGAAGATATCAAGGGGAGTTGCTTAAAAAATGATATGTATGGTCTCCTGCTTGGGCCTCACCTACCAAAACATAAAGGTACAGGTTTCCTATAGGTCCTGCAGCAAGTGCAGCTGCGCAAGTATTTTAGATGTCCAATATGACGGAGTTTAGTCAACTGTCTCCTTTCCTGTGCCTGGTGCCTTACGGCTAACCATCCAGCCTCAAGCAAACCACCTTAGATTCCTTTCCCACTTAACAGAGTGTGATAGACTTTCCAAAGGGACATTCACACAACCTATTTAGATACAGCTCAACACAAAATTGCATAAACAATAGTGATAGGACATAGTGCAGGACAAGTAGCTGACATCAAAGGCTAAATTATTCATCAGCAGCCTGCAGTTCAGCCAGCATAATCTGCCTGTAAAACTTCAGCCTTGTTGAGAGCTGCAACTCCCATCTGAGATGGGAAAAGAGGTAACTTCTTACACAACCCTGTCTTCAAAGACTGCCTTGCCATGCTTTTCAGGTCCTTTTCACCACTATTAATGGTGTATCTTAAGAAGAAGGAAAAAGAAAAACAAAATCATGACCCTTCTTGAAATAATTGCAGGAAAAAAAGAATGACATGGTTTGGTAAAGTCTTGTGGATTCTCAAACAAAGAGTGAATTTCACCACTGGGTTTGTGTTTGTTTTACTGCTTATTTGGGATAGCTTTATCTAAACTGCTAGAAGGCCATCATCCCGGTCAACCCGCATCTGCCAGGACAGAACAGTCAGTCATCTGGAATCAATCAGTCATCCCAACCATCCTGACTTCCTGCAGTGCCTTAAGACCCTCTTTTTTTCCTATGTGCACCCCTGGGCTTCCATCACAAAGAAGCCAAGGTGCATAACGGGATAATTTCGTCCAGGCATGTAGTTGAGGTGCATCGATGTGCATCTCCAGATCACATCTGCATCTTCTGGAACAGCCAGGGTTATGGACAGACTCTAGTCACATAATGAGACCCATAGGAACAGAATTAATACAGATAAATCTACTACACTGCATGCAGTGATTCTCCAGCAAAATACTGCACAGACCCTACTCTCTTTACAGATGAGTTGTTTTAACTAATTGTTTAATTTAACCCTCTTGTGAGATTATCATAAGGTGTTCAGTAGAGTACACAGTTTCTGTATCTAAAGATGTGGTTTGCAGGGTTGTTTCATGAAATACACTGAATATCTAATTTCCATGAAAAGGACATAATTCAATGTGATAGGGGTCATTTAACAATATGAAGCGATGACCTAGAAAGACAAACAAACAACTACTTCCTTCCTTCCCTCAGTTTTTTTGGAAAAAAAAAATTTCCAGGAAGGAAAAGGAAGTTGGTTAGAATTATAGCTCTGAATATTTTTTTCACCAAAAATCTATTTTAAAATGCATTCCATTATTTGGATGAGAAAGCCTTCTCACTAGAAAAATAAAAATGCCAGCTCTTCCAACATAGTAATCACATTTGTCATTGTTAAAATTTCAGCTTGTTTCTCATGTCCTTTAGGGAACCCTTTGAAAATGGAATAAAATAGCATCTTAATCAAGAAGCAATTATTTTTTTTCCTCTGACAAAACAGGAATCTTATTCTAACCATCTGGGGACCAATTAAAGACACAGCCAGAAATGGGAATGAATTAGACCCTGTGGGTAAGATTTACCATGCCAAACTTCAGGGGAGAGATTAATTTACCTACATGGAAGTGCCCATTGACTTTAGGGATGCCCTCATGTTGAGGGTACCAGACATCCACACAGATCTGGCAAACATGGCAGGGTATTGGAGGTTTGTTCCCTTCTGGAGCACAACTGTGAAGCTGGCAGGACATCAGCAAACAATTTTGTTTAGGAATCCAAAACCCACCCTACATCTCCATTGACTATAAAGGGAGCAGTTGATGGTGTCCACCTCAGTTAAATGTCTATAACATTGGTGTCTACTTTTAGTGAGCTGAATCCCACTCATCCTCTCCTTACAGCTGTATATAACATCAGTTGAAGACAACAGACTAGATTACTTTTTAGCTTTGGCCCTTTCAATCTGTCGCATTGGCACAAAGAGACCCGAACTAAAGAAGCCCCGTTCATCTGTGAATTCATCACTGTCGGGAGCATTTGTCTGGTGTAAAACAAATGTGCTGTGCTCCTATTCCTCTATCTCCCTCCATCTCAGGCGAGAATTGCTACTTTCTCCCTGGAGTCCCAAACCACAAAAGGGGGTGATTTCAGCCCAAGCTGCACTTTATGGCTTTACTTGGTTGTCCAACAGACTTTGAGAGCCATATGTGAGATGGGAGAGGAGAGCACATGCTAGGAAATGTTCTAATATTCACTGACAACTGTATCCACAACTCTTGCTGGTTTCAGGCAAATATTTGGACCATGGAAGGTGGACTAAACAAACTGCCACATTGACAGACAAAGTCGCTTCTCACCATGAGCCACTTTCTGATTCAGCTGCTCAGTAGGGACTAAACAGACAGGTAAAATTAACTTCTGTTGTGGTATGTGCAATGTCAGTCCACTTTACATGCCTCATTGTGGTGACCTGAAAGAAACGTATGGTTTGCTGCACACAATTTTTCTTCCATCTGGCTTGTTTTAAGATTGGGAGGGTGGAAAATAGAATGGGTGGAAGAGGTGGAGTGGATACATGCAGCCCTAAATGTTTTCGAGAGAGCATTAATTGAAATGTTGTAGATACTGTTTGCCTCAGCTGTGGCTGTTCATGATAATTAGGTTGATGGATTCAGAGAGGAACAAAAAAAAAAAAAAATTCTTCTGAGAGAGAAAGAAATTCAAGCACTGGGTTGGGGATTTGGGAATCTACTAAACTCCTGAACCTGGTAAATTGGACATGTACGAGTCCTGGAGCCATATGGGATGTATCCAGCAGGGAGCTGGCTGACAAAATACTGTCACTCTCCATCTTCTTTGAAACACTGTAGTGCTGTAGTGGTTAAGAGAGATAGCCAATGATGAAGAAAAAAAAAAAAAAAAGGCTATGGTAATCCTTAAAAAAAGACAAGGAGGGGGGTACAGAGACCTACATACCAATGACCTTACCTCAGTCCCTGGGAATGAACCAAACCTCCGTACAAGGCATTTTTAAGGTACATGAAGGAAAAGCTTAGCTGAATTCTGTTTGGGCTATTGTAATGCAAAAGTTCATCCTTTGTTAGTCCAGGGGAAAGGGATCTTGGAGACAAAAAAAAATGTGTTTGAACCATGTGACTAACATGAATGAGGACCTGGTTGCCAGGGCAGGTATTGAGGAACCTGGGTTAGCATTGTTTAGGACGGGTGATTTGTTGTCATCCTTTTTAGCACAGCTCTAAATGCAAAGGAGAATGAAGTATACTTTGTGGAGAATGCAAGATCTGACACCGAACATAAAGGACAGAAAAATGTATTTTTCAAGGTACTTTCAAGACATTATGCATTACGCCCAAATAAGTCACAGAATCACAGAATCACAGAATAGTCAGGGTTGGAAGGGACCTCTGGAGATCATCTAGTCCAACCCCGCCGCCAGAGCAGGGTCACCTACAACAGGTTGCACAGGACAGCGTCCAGGCGGGTTTTGAATGTCTCCAGAGTGGGAGACTCCACAACCTCTCTGGGCAGCCTGTGCCAGTGCTCCACTACCCTCAAAGTAAAGAAGTTCCTCCTCATGTTAAGATGGAACTTCCTATGTTCAAGCTTGTGCCCATTACCCCTCGTCCTATCAATGGGCACCACTGAAAAAAGACTGCTCCCATCCCCCTGGCATCCTCCCTTCAAGTATTTGAAAGCATTAATAAGATCCCCCCTCAATCTTCTTTTCTCTAGACTAAGGAGGCCCAAGTCCCTCAGCCTTTCCTCATATGAAAGACGTTCTAATCCCCTAATCATCTTTGTAGCCCTTTGCTGGACCCTCTCCAGCAGATCCCTGTCCTTCTTGAACTGGGGAGCCCAGAACTGGACGCAGTATTCCAGATGCGGCCTCACCAGGGCAGAGTAGAGGGGGAGGATGACCTCCCTCGACCTGCTGGCCACACTCTTTTTGATGCACCCCAGGATGCCATTGGCCCTCTTGGCCACCAGGGCACATTGCTGGCTCATGGTCATCCTGTTGTCCGCCAGGACTCCCAGGTCCCTTTCCACAGAGCTGCTCTCCAGGAAGTCAGCCCCTGACCTGTACTGGTGCATGGGGTTAGTCCTCCCCAGGTGCAGGACCTCACCCTTTCTCTTGTTGAAAGTCAACATATATGCATTTAAAAAACACCACTTGCCACTTTTGGGTATATTCAGATCTGAGGCTGTGGCATCGGGGATGGTCTCTAGGTTGTTACTAACTGTGACCTGTAGGAACAGGACCATAAAGAGTTATATAGAAGTGCAATGGAAATACATGACTGGGAACAGGTGGAGGGAAATGCCTGAAACGGCCAAAATTCCTTGCAAAGATTATTTCTTTTGCTCTTGGAAGCAACCAATATGACTATACTCCTAAATTATGTACTTCCAAAGTCATGATGAAACCAGGCCATAGACTCAATTCCAACAGAAATAAAAAAAAATCAGAAGGTAAATTCATACATGATTTAGGTGTTTTTCCATCTTGAAAAATATTCTCACAAGCTCTCTTGCTGGCAGCTATAATAAATGCAGGGATCTCCTCTGTGAACTGGCTTCTGTGCTATTTTACACAGATCCTAGCAACAGGTAGACAGATATCCAAGTTGAGATTCATACTTTGAATAACTTCTTCGCTCCACATCCATCACATGCTTTTCATTTCAGTTCTACCCAGAATTCTTCTTTCTCCATGAGACCCTTCAGCATAGAGTTTATTAGTAGGAATGGGGAAGCAGGGAAGCAGCACTCCCTCCCACAGCTGAGTCAGATAAATGTTTAATCTTGTCCTTAGTTGGAAATTTTAAGTCCTTACCTTAATCTGCATCTGGATCTGAGTATTTCTTCACCGAACCTTTCTTTTTTTTTAAGACTGCAAAAGAGTGGACTGTTTCCATTTCCAGCTGTTTCAGATTCTCAGAAATAATGGTGTTGCCTATGCAAATGTACAGAATAATTATTGACAAAACTCTTGGTGTAGGAATAAGGACAGTCTTGGATTATGTATAGTTCTCTGGATGAACAGCAGCAAAAGGCACAGAACTACATTCCATTCATTATTTCCTTATGGTGAAAAAGCACCAAGAATTTGCATAGAATTTTCATCCAGTCCCTTTTCTCTAAAATCAGGAGATATTACCAGCATCAGGCAGACTCAATGCTCTGAAACCTCCAAATCTTGGCACTCTAATGAGGTCTGTGTCCAATCTAATTTACCCTGGGAAATGCTTGTTTCTGTGAGTCGCCTGTTTTAAAACATGCACAGATTGCAAACCCCACATCCGTTGTGATCAGAGAAGAACATAGTTTGCCCACCTGGTCTATGCTTTCCTGCATGGACGATACCACCATTGGTTGGACCTGTTTCTGTTTCTCAACGTTCTTGACTTCTTTTTCCTTGACTTCACTATATTGCGCTCTTAAACGCTTTGTGTTTTAACTACGCCTTTCCTTCATTCTGCCAGACTTTCTAAAGCAACTTGGCGTGAAGAGGATTCCCAAAGGTCCTCTACCCTCTCTGTCAAGCTCATGAGGTTGCCTGGGTAATAACACAGGTGGAAAGAGTGGGAGCTGAGAAAAGGGCACATGAATTCTCTGAGGGGTGTCTGAGGTGTGGTCTCTGGTCACAGACCCACAAAAAATCTGGGCTGATGACAGGATCCTTAACAGCTGAGATGTGACCATGGGCAACGTGTACACCCCCCCGTCTGTGGCAATTCAAAGTAAAATGGTGCCTCTTCAGTCCTGACATGACTGATTTTGCTTGAAGGCCAATGGAGTAACAGTAAACACATAGTCGGCTGTGGCAGTGTGGCAAAAACTTAATAATGCCTCTAAAGGCAGTCACTCCTGATCCTCTGGCCATGCCTGAAAGCAGTCATTTCACAAGGGGATTTACAGCTTGTTGGACTGCCGTTTGCTTTTACAACAACACAGATGATACAAGATCGCTGTATGTGTAATTTCATCTTGGGCAAATCTCCAGGAAAGCTGCATCTCAGTAGTAGTTTATTTAATTTGCCAGTATCACGACCACGACTACGCAAGAATAGGTAATGACTTTTCCTGGCAAAACAGGTGACCACTGTGACCTTTACCTGATACATAACCTGTTCCTCCAGCCAGGTCACCGTGCTGTCTGCTGAACAGGAAATCACCCTAACAAACTTTCTGATCCCCCTGTGAGAAGTCTGACAAATTGCAGCTGAAAGACTGTCTGGGTCAAAAGTAGGATTTCTTCCAGTGACATCAGGGGTGAGGTCCATCAGCTACCCCAGATGTGGGAGGTGTCCATCCAGCTGCACCAACAGTTCCCTGTGCGATATAGAGCTGATCACTCAGACCTTCTGTAATAGAGTCACTTCAATTAAGCATTTAGAGTCTGAATACAGTCAGAACTTTCTTTCTAACTCAGATGCCTAAACATGTTGGTATGAAATGCCTAGCAGTGGTCCCTTTTGGCCACCTGGGTCTCAAAGATTGACTTGTGAGATCTGGAAGGGAGGTGACAGCTCCAACAGGGCTTGATCTAGAGCTGTCAACGTGTCGATGCTCCACCTTACAGTCTATGGGGTTTCACTGTAAAATGTGACCTGGATGGAGGATCACAGTTTTCCATTGAAGGAGTGTTTACTTACCACTTTCATTTAAAGATCTTGAAATGATAACCTTTTATAGGGACACTCCCACCCAAAGGCACCACTGAGATAAATAATAATGCTTCTAAAGTAATAAATACCATAGTTCCTTTTATTTTGCTTCTTGATTCTGTAAAGACATTGTGACACATGACAACCAAAAAAGGTGGATATTTTTTATTTTCCTTTTTGATTATAGCTAACTTTTTTTTTCCCTATTCATATTGACATAGGAACTGGGCTTTAAGAAAAAATGATAAAAGTTTGGGGGTTCATTTAAATTCAGTCTTTCATCTTAGAGGGTAATTTTATGTTAGATACAAGGTGTCTAGGCAAAATAACGCACCAGAGCTGCCAGTCTCTTTTCACTGACCATAGGGGAAGCCAAGACAGGTAGTTGGGACGCTTTTATATAGCTACATTTAGGCGAGATGAATTTCACCCTCCTTTCTAAGACTTACAGTAAATATCAAGACAATTGGTAATACTCTGGTTCCTTCATACATGGCAAGTAGCAGTTTTTCCTTCATTGTCATTCTAGTGAAATGTTAGAATGGTATTTTTTCCTTTCCTGACTAATGTATGTTTGGTACCAGATTCAAAACTTGCCCCTTCCTTACTATATCAGAAAATAAACTGGTTTTAAACAATTTCATGTCAATGGTGGGTTATCTTTAGGTTTTTTGCTATTTTGAGCAAGAAGTTTAGATATAAATTTTTGAGTATATAATTTGGGATTCAAGAGCTTTTTTTTTCAGCATCTACTGAATTCATGATTCGTAGTAACAAAAATATGTAAGAAAAGAGCTATGCTCTCAAGCTGACATTGGAGTGATTTCTTTTGAATAAAACAGGAGAGGGGATGCTCAAAACATCTGAAAAGCAGGCCAGACAGTACCTCTGCTTCTGCAGTCGTGTATCTGCTTCTGCTGCTTATTTTTCAACTGAAATAACAACCCTTTGTTTGAGAACACCCATTAGTTGCTGTGGAGATAATTATATGAGTCCAGGGCAAAAAATGGCAATTCTAGGTGAGGATATGAAAAGAGGAAGAGAGAAATTCCTGGAGTAGCAGAGATCTTGTGTGCAGGTTTCTTAATAATTAAAAAAAAAATAATAGAGAAAAAAAAAAAGAAGCAAACAGAAGGCTCTGGGCTAAAAAGCTGACTTTAGGCAAGGCAAGGCAAAGCAAGGCAAGGCAAGGCAAGGCAAGAGGAAAGGAAAGGGATTTACCTTACTATTCATAAACACCAGCAAAGTAGGCATTTCTGCCTGAGCTAGTCCCCCGGGGCTCCTTCAGGAGATCTAATCAATTCAGTCAATGCACAGTAAACTTCAATTCCTCTTAATCCTCTACTAGACGTATAATGTAGGTGAGATGAGCTATGCTGCACAACTACCTATTTTTGTCCATTGACAGTCAGGGAAACCTCAGTGGAAGAATCTCACATCCATGTCTGCATTATGGATATCTGGTGAGAGGTGCAGGAAATCCCACCCACGGGAAGGACAGCAGAGAAAGTAAATCCAATACTTCATTTGCCAGGATTATCTGATGCTCCCTCTCCTTATGTCTCATGTTTGCTCACCATGTATCTGTGCTGGTTGCAATGGATGCATTGGTCATGAAGCAGAGAAGTATTTCTCCTGCATCGGCTATATGGCAGGGCCAGCTGTTAAGCTACCAGTGAAAAAACAGATTTGATATAAAAGATCCCTGCAAAGGCAATAGGTGGTATCACTACATGGCAGCCACGAAACAGTCACTACTTTGCAGGGCTCTGTGCTTACAGGAGCCATCTAAAAAGCACAGCCAGTGTTATACCCTCACATAACCCAGTTCATGCATTAATTCAGGCAGAAACTGAGCAGCACAGCCAAAGGTTGCAGAATGGCCACCATCATGACCAACCACCTGGGAATGGAGCTGAGGAGTGGTGGCCAGCTTAAAACCACAAACAATAATATACCTTGACATGTAAAATCAAACCACTCCAACAACGGAGTACAACAACTCTTATCTCCTCTAAACTGACCAGAAAGAGAGTGATGACTTGCATCTACGTGTCTTATAAAGAACAGGTGAAATTGTATTATATCTTTGACTGTCTGTGCATAACAGAAACATAGGCCCTGGCCGACAAAAGCATGTTGGAATTCACACCTTGGGGTATAGCTTATACATAGAAATATATTTTGAGATATAGTTTGGATGAAGAAAAGAAATACTGCTGCAGAGCCACCTAAGTATTTGAGGATGACCAGAAAAATACGGTGTTATACAGTTGACTAATTTTGAACATTGCTCCTACACACAGAAGTTGGCCCAAGGAAATAATTTTTCTGTTCCAGGTCCTTTGGGCTATTGGGTGCTGAACTCCTGAGCAGCCCTCAGCTCTAGGAAAGGGAAAGAGAAAAGGCAAGGGTGAGTATTCCATCCCAGGAGAGGACTGTCTTCTTCCCTCCTTCCCCTTTTAATCAAAAAAGTTCCTTTGAAGTTTTCTTCCTGAGTCAAGCTTTGTGATTGACCCTTCTTGGATTTATTTTCACATTTTACCAGCTTTCCCTCTGGAAACTTCTCTTTCTTGTAAAAAAAAAAAAAACTTTAAAAGACTCATTGTGGTAGGTTACACCCAGATTAGCAAATGGTTCTTCACATTCCTGACTTTTTATCAGCCTAGCTGCTCTTTTGCAGGTTAAGTGGGAGCTGAGAAGGATGACAATTTATAGATAACAGAGTTCCAGGAAAAAGGTCAAGACCTTTTTGGACAGTTGAAATTGTGCTGCATTTGTCAGCTTCAGATTTGCTTTTGTATGAAATATTTGATTCTGAGCTTTACAACACATACCAGGCTGATCAGATGGGGTATAACTATGGACCATTATGATCTTTTAATTGTAGAGAATATGTTCTGTTTTTTACCAGCCATTGAGATTTTAGTTGGTATGTATTGGTTAAGTTTTTCCAAAGTCATTAGTTTTTTCACAGATTCCAGTGAGCAATTTGTAGCTCTATAAAGTAATTCCCTGGTGACCTAAGTCAAGCCTAAATGCTTATTTTGGGAAGCAAAACCTGACACATTAATCTTTGTTGCATTGACTGTCTGCAAACAACAGAATTTAATATGCTGTGAAAGAACATATTTAATTAAAAAAACAAACAAACAAACAAACAAGGCAAAAAGAGTCTTCAAATTGCTACAGTAAGAAGAGGAAATCAGTGCAGGTCCAGTTCTCAAATATAGTAAATCGGTGTGATTCCAGTTAAATCAATGGTGCTGGGTCAAATTGTAGTAGTTGTGGATCTGGACCCAAGAGGATAAGTACGTGATATCACCACTGAATCAAAGACAGATGAAAACCCTGTTAAACTGAACTAAGTATTCTCATCTCCCTCCAGAATAAAGAAGAAATGGAAAAACAGGTCATGTCTCTGCTGTCTTTCCACAGCTTGCAAAATAATTATGGTTTACTGCTAATACAGACTGCTGTATTTTAGTATTCCATACTGCTGTATCTAGCACTCACACACATGCATGCACACAGCAACATTTTTATCCACATTTTTCTTTTCTTTCCATTATCACAAATTAAATTACAGCCCTGATGACTCTGGATAACGCAGAATGAAAATACTCTCCTTGAGCTGTTATTCTAAATCCCTAAGTGTATTTGTATAAATAAAATGCTGAGGTATCATTCCTCTGTCATTTGATATATCAAAAATTAGAATATATTTTTTCCTGTGTACTCTTCTGAAGCAGGAAATCATTTTCTTTTTTCCTTAGCTGCACCACAATCAAAGTTCATAGGCATCCATTCAGTAGTTTAGTTTAATCATACTTATGCAATTACTGTCAGAGTATGACATTTTCCTTTCACCTTTACTATTCCCTAGAGATTAAGCTATCAACCCTTCAAGATCATTACAGTTGTTTACATGCAGGTAGAAAAAGGAGTCTCAAACCGCTAGAAATCTTTATCTCCGGCTGTAGTGTGAACTAAATTCTCTGTACTTTGGGGATTTTTTGTGTAGCAGGGAAACTGTATCCATACCTGAGAAATAGACTAACTACAGGGAACACAAATGTTTCTCTCTAAGAAGTTTAAAACAATAATATAGATGTTTTAAGGCAAGGTTACTGGGAAATATGTTCAATTTTCTGTAGCTGTGGTAATAATGCACATGTTGAATTTAAGGCCAGGAGGTACCATTACGGTCATTTATTATGGAAAACATAAACAACAAAGTTTCACTTTGTTGTTCCTTCCTACAGCTCACATCGGGCCAAATTCTCTGCTGATCTGTTCCTTCAGATCATTATTTTTTCCCTGTAAATGAAAAATAAATGGATTTGAAGAAGCAAGGCAGGATGGCAGTAGTTCAGGACGGAGCATGGCTAGGATGGTGAGAGCTGTGGATGGGAAGGAGAGCAAATGTCAAAAAACATCCCCAGAGTTACAAATCCATTTTGATTTAATGCAATTGGCAGTGGCAGTTTTGCAATGGAAAGCAGATGGAGCTCAGCAAAGGCTGAAGATATTAAGCTGTGCACCTAGCCTGCACTGGAATAAACAACTTCTATCATTCATAATTCCTTGAAGGTGCTTGCCCACCACGTACATAGGTGCCATATTCCAGCCATACATTCAGCAATCGCAAGTCTGTATTAACAAGTCACAATGTTTCAAAAAAGTTAAAGGGGCTTCAGCGAAATGAGTTTAAGCAAATATACCCACCTTCCCAAACCACCTCTTAGCTGCAGTTATGGGTCACACTTGCCAGGGACAGCATCTGACGCCTGATTTGTATCTTGTGTTTCTGATTGATTAGGTAGCCCCTCAAAGCTAAGGGTAACTTTACATGTTCTCTGTTGCAAACAAGAGGAGACAGAGAAAGGAAGGGAAGGGAAAGGAAGGGATAAGGGAAGTGTAGATCAAAAGGAAAAACCCAGTTCTCACTTAGATGCCTTCAATAGCTCTCAAATTGGTAGTCAGTAGAGACACCATAGTATCTCCAGAGGGAACTTTTCTCACTGAAGAAGATGTGTTTAAGATGAAAAGGAATATTTTGGATATTTGTTTCACTCTCCATGAACTATAGAAGCCAAATCAACGAGATTAAACTCAATGCTCTTGTTTTAGAGGGTAAACACACACACACTTCCCACCATCACCACGATTTAAAGGAAAGCTTAAGTTATTGCAAAGATCACAAGCCAGCCTTAGCTAACCAGGAAAGATCAAAATGCGGATTTTTTTCTTAGCAAACAAGAAATAATGTAGCAGGCAGGCAAAGCAATAGGGAAGTAATCTCTATGGAACAAAAATATCTGCTCTTGTTGGCAGTTAGTCCAGATGTTAATCTGGAGTAAAGTCCCAACTTTCTGGCTTTGAACAGAATTATATTCCCCTAAAGCCTAATCCTCTTGAAGTTACCAACCCACTTTAGTATCAGAACAGATTGGAAGTTTCTTAAGACTAAATCAAGAGCACTGAGAGCTTTTGAAACCACTACGGGGAGAGCAGGGTAAAAGCTGTTTTGTCTCCAAGTAATGTCATGTCATAGACACGCACCTTAGAGAAAAAAACTCCCTTTCTGCTCTTAAAAATACAAGCCAGCCACAGTATTTGGATGTCATCACCACTGCATGAACATGTTGAAGTACCTGAGATGAAGAAGTATTCTGTGTGATTTGGCTTTATGCAATTTTTCTTCCTGCTTCTCTATCATCTGTGCAGAGACATCTGTAAATTATGGTTTTTACTCCATTCCTCTTTAGATCAGCTGGCCCAATTAGGAATGAAAACATATAATCCAAATGGAAAAGCTATATCATTTTCTTTTACTCTTCTGGAAGCTTCTGGGCTACCTTACAGAGGTACAGTAGTGTGAAACGAAACACTTGCAACATAAGATACCAAATTAACTGCCAAAAAAAAAAAAGAAAAAAAAAAAGAAGCAGTATAATGTTGATCCATGCCATACAGCCACTTCCAGCCAAAGGTGTCCTCGTGCCATTACACCACCAAGAAGCATTGTTCCATAGATATTCCAGGATGTGTGTTTACCTGCTAAAAGGATGGGAACCATCCAGATATCAAATAGTACCTTAGAGCTTTCTTTCCCTATTGAGCTGGCATGCTTAGGTTGACACGGTTGTTGCACTGAGAGAAAACTTTGCAGAAGCGATGAGTAGCTAAGGAGGAAGAAGGAGCAGGAGATGAGGCTGACAGGTCTTGATTCTCCACTTTTGTTTTTATGCCAATTAAACAGCACCTTCTGCAGGTGTTTCCACCCCTGGGGAGACTGGGCAGAGCAGTTGCTCTAAGATTGACCATCACTGAGGCTGTGTGGGGTTCTGAAATGTCAGGTTTCGAAAACAGCACCTGTTTTTGCAAAGCTCACATGGCTGAAAGGAATTGGCAGAGACTTACAAAATCTGTCTTGTTTCTCAGCCGTCCTCTCACTTGGACTTTGGAAATGGTTCTTGCTCAGGTGAAATATTCTTACAGACACACACACTCTGGACTTCCACATATGTATTTGACTATAAGTAGAGTCATATAATATTAGCCTAATCATACGTTTCTTATCTCGTAATTGCCATAACAAAATGTGCTCCCAGTTCCATTTTGACCTGCACAACACCACTAACTTAGAAAAAGCAAGATGTAAAACAAGACTTCATCATTTTTTAATTGTTTTCCTAAGGTAAGGAAGCTTCTGCAATCTTGCTGTATGTCTGACAGTCCCCACTATTCATTAAATATGTCGGCCAGTTTCAATCATCGTTAGACATGAGGTTTGTTTCAAGGATATTAAGGTTGCTAATGATAGTTAGGAAGAAAGAGGAGATGGACTACAGCTGGTGTTGCAACTATAAGAATTGGATGATCAGGATTTCAGTCGTAATATTTGACTCCAGAGAATCTGCAGAATGGAAAAGAAACCAGATTTTGCGAAGCCTCCTGCTAGTGAAGACCCTTAGTCTTTCCTTTCTAAATCCCTTTGGCAACTAGCACAATCTGGTGAACATTTATATAGTCAACCTTAGTGGTGTTGTTCATGCTGTATAAATATGAATATTATTTGTTTAATTACTCTCCTCCCTGCAGTTCTTAATACTGTATCAAGATACTTTTCATTTCTCAGTATATTACGTTCTGCATTGCATTAAACTGAAGCAGTTTGCAACGTTCACATTCAGGTCCTGACCTTCAGCCAAATTACTCAAACATAGGCATAGAAATCAGAGTTACTTGAAGAGTTCTCCCTCTTTCTATCACTATATGATCTTTCCTTTCTTTACAATGTAGGACCAAGTCTTCTGTTATTGTCATGGAATATTTAAAACCCATTCAAAAATCTGTCAAGCTTGTTCTCAAAGATATTTGGAATGAAAATCTTTAAGAAAGCCATTTTCAGAAATTTCTTGAACTCTATTTCTTCCCTGAATTTATATTTTAGTTTGAGAAGTAATAGCATGGTCATGCAAGTAAAAATTGTGTGACATAATAGAAAAGCTATCTGTTAAACAAGGATTTTTTTTCATTTAAAAAGAGAGAGGGTGATAATACATTTTTTTAACTGTTCTTTCCACTGACAAGAATGCAGCAAACATTTCACTTGGCTGAATCAAGAAATTAAAAGATGAAGGCATTGCTTTCTACCCGTGATTCAGCAGACTACCACAACCTGTGTGCAGCTTCAAGCACATGCATAACTAGACTTTAAGCATATGCTCAATAGATTTTTTTGAACTAGAGCCACATATTCTGTTCTGTGTGGTTTTCAAACTCTTCTAGCAGCTGAACTTCAAGCACAACACAGTTATCACTTAGAAATCCAACTAGATAATTAATGTCTCATAGGCTTTCATTAAGAAACCCTTTATATATCAATGGTGGATAGTATTTCAAGACTTGATGTTTCACGCAAGGAGATACAGGAGGTTAATGGACAAAAATAATCCTTTCCAAGCTCAAATTAATAGCTGTGCTAACTGGGACACATAATAAATAAGTGTAGGAGCAATTTGCTCACTCTCTCATTAGAATAGGTTCACCATGTCAAAGAACATGGAGACAGACACAGATAACAATGCTCTATTAGTATTGGCCACGAACTGTCATGTTAAATGAACACGATTCTTCAGATTCTTTGCACAAACAGTACTTATCCTCTTTGATTGCAAGAACTATAACGTTCAGGTTCCATTTCCCCCCTTGCTGTGCAATACCTTGTAATGATTGAAGATGTCCGCTGTCAGCATTAAAATGACATGAATTTCAACAGCATTCCTATCAGAGGCAGTTCATTTAAGGGTCTTTAATTAAAGGTAGGAATCAGGACCTGCCTGTCTTATAAACTTCCAGGAGTGTCATACTCTGAGTCTCTGGAAGTCACGATAGCAAGAGCTCTTGCAATACTCAAGACATGAATCTTTGGGCTTAATTTTTAGGCTCTTATTTCTTAAAAAACTTAGGCAAAACCATTCTAAATAAGTGTACTTATTTCCTGTTTAATTATTGCTTTTTTAGCTTCTGGCTCTGCACGACAATAGGTTAAAGAATTTGTCCTGAGTCTCAAGAGCTGTTTTACAAAGAGAATAAAAAACATGGGCAAAATAATCACGAGCAATATGTTCAGTGGACTCAGTCCAGTTCCCAAAGGACTTTAACACTGCATTAGGCAAAATATTTGTACAACTTACAAAACACTGAGCAGAAATGGAAATAACATGAACTTCCTTTGATCTGTCCCGAGGGCAAAGATAAAAGGATAATTATAAAGGTATGGGAAATCTCACCTTACCGTTGTCAATACCTTGTAAGTCACAGGTTGTAGCTCCATCTAGGCCTTCTCCAGTACATTTCCTGAGCGCTCATTTCTAATAGATTTTCTCAAAATAATTTATTATTATTTTTTTCTTAAAATACAGCCAGCAGGAAACAGATGGTATCTAAGTAATTCCTCCTCCAAAGTAAGCAAGACAAATATCAAACCAGAATAATGACTCAATGATTTGCCTCGGTCAAGTTATTTAAGGTTGTTACTTTGGTATTAATTACTACTTTAATTACACTGACAGTAAGTGTAGTTTATAAATGAGACCCTGTAGGGTCATTCGGAAAAATGTCAAGTTAGATCTTGGTTTTGCCTTTAACTTTCCGTGTTATGTACATCAAGTCATCTGAGCTTGGTGTCCCATATCTCAGCTACACAGCGGCTAACACTTTGCATCCCTTAATTTGTGTTCTGTGCATCTGTCTACTCTTGTGCCTCAGACCTCTCACCCTCCACACCTTAGAAAAAACAGGGATGGGACTCATCTGTGCAATGCAGGTGTCTACTTTTGATCTAGTGACTCCTCGGTGCCTCTGTAATTGAAGGAAAGCAAAAGGCAGTTTGGGGACACGTAAAGTCTGTGATAAGGTATATCAATTATTCCCCCCAAAGTGCATCTGTTGGTTAGAAGGAGAGCCTGGGGTGACTAGTGCAGATCTGAATGTCTACATGTTAGGTATCAAAAGCCAACAAAGTCTTTTATTTTCAGCTCTGTAAAAGACTGATTTGACATGTAACTACTTTGAAGAGGCAGTGAAAGCAAAAATACAAAGTATACTCATGTGTGTATAAATATAGATACATATATACACAAATAGATACAGAACACATTTATATCCATATATATAAAACTATATCTTATATATACACTTTCAGGATACATTAAAGGTCTTGTTTTCATAGTGCATGAGAGCCTGGAAGAAAAAATATTTAATATTCTGTTGTAGATGGTACAGATATATCAGGGTTGAGGTCATCTTTTAATCATCATCAGACTCAAAATCCTCAATCACGTTGTCTTCACACACTGTCCAGGATGCACAGTCTGACTCTTTTACTCAGTGAAAATTGATAATCTAAGGATTGAGTAGTTTTATTCAAGTTACACAGAGAGTAAAGTTACTTTCCTAAAATCCCGTAAAGCAGAATCAATAGCTGAATTCATTTGATCAGGCACAATCTAATTTTATGCAACAAGAGCACTCTTACTCTCCAAGCATCAGAGATAAAGTGGGATATCCACACTGCATATTTGCAGGTACACTGTACTCAGCCAGGCTGTAAATTATCCTTTCAGATCCTTAAGTAAAATTGTAGAGGTCCTTGCTATAAAAATATGCAAGCAGGCACAAATGTGATGGGCATTTTGAGCAGAAATAACCTCATGTGCCTAGTTCCTGAAAATGAACAGCTAGACTGCTGGCAATTATCTCTAATTACAGTTGGTATAAAAGGTTTTTCATAATGCACTTTTGTACAATGTGCAACCTTGAAACGAGGTCCCAAGGCTGAAAAATTTGTTCCCCTTTTCCATTAAATGCATTTTAAAAAATAATAATTAGAAGATCATTCAGGAGGAAAAATAACACTCTGACATGGTCACTTAGTAAATACATAAGATATTATTTGCCTCTCAAGAGGCCTGTTCCTGTCCCAGTGATTTAATATTAACCATCACATAATCGGTTTCATTATCAGAGCTGAAAGAAGAGAGAGAAGAAAAGTTCATTAAACCCATTCTTCAGATAAAGAAATGGCCTCAAAAGGTTCTTTGAGTATGTTCAGCATGAAAGATTAGAAACTTGCCAGTGTGAATACTCCTTGCCCAAGGGTGAGCTGTAGGACCCCAATAACTTTGATTTTGTCAAGAAAACTCTGTCCATCTATCAGCTTCAGTTGTAGTTTTCACTGATTATTTTTTCTTCTTAGGATTTTGCCCTGCCCACATTGTGGTGATTAGCTGTAAAGCAAATACATCGAGACCTCTTGATAGCAAAGGGATAATCTTCCTTTGGTGCTTGGAACATAAATATTAGACTGGTTTCTCAAACAGATCTTACTATAAGACCTGGCCAGATGTTTATAATTTTGTCAATCCATTAATCGTTCCAACCAGAGCTTTATTGCTTGGACTTCTCTCTCAAGCTGAGCTCTGGTTGTAAACAACTGTTTCTGAGAAAACCTTGGGATTAAAATTCTGTCTTTTCTTAAACACTGTTAATAGGGAACTTAAGGGGAACTGAGCTGAAGATGATAAGCTGTTCTTCACATATTGGGCAAAATCTGATTTCTTCAGTGCCCGTATCCACATATGTTCCTAATGTTATCATAGGTACCACAAACCCCCCAATATTTACTGAATCCTAACATTCACCTGACCCGCTGCATTTGCTGTGTTTAGAAGCAAGATTGCTTGGAATACTCTGCTAAATGTAATTACTGGGAACAGCAAATTTCAAGATTTTAAAGGCCCTCCCTGTATCTTTTTGTTCTTATAAATGAGTTCAAATGTTAGTTTGACTAGCCAAAAGAAAATAGAAAAATAAAAATGTTACTTGAATATAAGTTCTCTCATGTCAGGATTCTGTACTTTCCAAATAATAAAACTCATTAAAATCCCTGTGAAGCGAATGAGCTTCAGCATATCAGTCTCACAGAGTTACATAATTTGAAGAGTCTGATTCTGTGGAGGGCTGGTTGTGCTTTCTTGCCTTCAAAATCAAAAGAAATTGGTGTCTCTTCTCACCTTCAATGATCAAAAGATTCTCTTGAGCCATTATGTTAATTAGTCTCATAGATAGTGTTGAATTAAAATAGAATACTTCATACTTGCAAAAGGCCTTGAGATCTGCAGGTGAAGGTGCCTATATCATCACCCCCATTTTACAGATGGAAAGAAAAATGACTTAGTCAAAATAATCCAGGAATAAACCCAGAAGCAGATCTTCCAAGACTCAGTTCAGTGCTCCAGACACAGCTAGGCAACTTTCTTCCAAAGCACCATTCCTTAATCAGGAGAAGATATGCTCTCTGTGGCACTTTTTACGTTGACATGTTAATTATTTTACAACAACCTTGTGTCCTAGAAGAGAACTGGTTGATCCAAACTTCATGACAGCAGCCATTAGGACTAAAAAGGTATTGAAAATTAAACTGATTATTCATATGAGTACAAAACTATATCATGAAAGACTGAGCTGAAGAATAGCTTGAAGCGATGGTGGAAAATGTGACCCACTGAAGACAACAATTTCAGATAATAGGTAATTTAGGTTCCTCCAGAGAACTATTATAGCTGTATGACAGAGCACTGTTTGCTTTGCTATTCATTATGACATTTTCAAACCAATGAGCACTAGGATATGTTGGGTCTGATCTTCAGCTTTTGTCAGCTGCAGCTCTGTAGGTAGGCTGAATCTGGGTAGTTTGCTAAGTTTTATGGGCAAAAACAATAAATAAGACACAACTAAAAAGAACCTTTTTTACATATAACTTATTTTAGACAACTGTGAGATTGCCCTTAGGGTGCAAAACAGAAAACACTTTTAAAGGAAAATTTTTGTGGAACGGGAGGGTGTGTGTGCTTCATGTCTTGCCTCAGCGTCAGATATATTGCCCTAGAAACACAGCAAAAGAGGTGTTTGACAAAGACAGCCTCTCCACTGTGCAAAAAGATTAGCCATCTCTGGCGTGGTCCTTCTTATTGTAGTGACCGTACCAGCATATTTGGTCTTTGTGACAGTTCTCTTAGAAGCATCTGCTGTGTTTCCACATTAGAAATCCTCTGGGTCTAGCACACAATCAGACATTAGGTAATGGGTTAAAAATGACTGACTTCTTAAGGATTAGTAACTCAACCATGATGGCAAGTGGAAACCATGAGAGGGACATGGAATCAGTGGAGAACATTGTCTCGTCCTGGGGGAACAATCCTTGATCTCCTGTCAAGATAGAGGAGCTGATTAAGTGTTATCTGACTCCTTCAGAGAGTCTGTTTTACTGTGACCAAAAGAGAATTTCTATAAACATGTTTCTATTACGATCTTCTCCAGGACAGTCACTGGGGAATAGTCTTGGAGTTACACATGAGAAAACGCACACAGAAAATCTTATGTGGTTCTGGGTAAGAAAATAAATGAAAGGAAATGAAGGATGATCTCCCTGAGACTGAGGATAAGGGTGTGGGAGGACCTACAGGCAAGGGTGTAGGAGGACCTACAGGCTTCATAGTCCTGTCTTGAGTTGTTCACAACTACGAGATGAATTTGGTCTTTTCAGGCTTTTGCTTCAGTGTTCTTCTCTAGTAGAACTTTTGGGGTTCAAATGTACAAGAAAAAGCCAATTACAGCAAAGGAAGAAGGACAATATGTTAAATACAGGCAATTGGTATAGGTTTTTGCATTGTTATTTACGTGTCTAAAGTCACTCACTAGAGTCTGGAGTAAGACCAGATCTTTACACAGAGATTTCAAAATTTTGATTAAGCTGATGTATCTGTGTCTGCTTTTACCCCACCAGAGAAAATACATTATTTTTCCAATTCACTCTCAAAGAAAGCTTTTCAACCATACAAATGAAATTTGGAGGAGTCTTTGGTCAGGCAGCTGCAATGATCACCATTTTGTAAGGAAAGCTGGGCATTCTACCAGTTGTGGTTAGAGAATATTAAGGGAAACTCTTCTCACCTGGCCCAGAGAGTGAGTTTTGCAAGCTCTCTTTTCTCAAAATAACGACTGTAATTTCACAAATGCAGTGTCACCAGGAAAAGTTGACTGTAGGTTCACAGGAAAGCTGTTCTGAACTTGCACAAATAGTGGACAAAGCCCTAACAGAGCTCCTCCGAATCAGCCACCAACTATTATCCCGGTTCCTGATGAACAGGATTCTTTTTTTTTTCCGAAGTTCCTTGGGTCTAACCAGGCTGTAGGACAGTAATGACACACCCTTCCTGGGTGCAAACCTGTGTTTCTCCACAGAACAAGAGTCCCTCTCTCAACTCCAAAAGTTCAGTGGGAGATATGCTAAGAATATGCACTCAGAGGACTTCACACTTCATTCCATGCCTATTTACCTTTCATTTAGGTAGCAGAATAGACACATTAATTCATTCCAGGAACAGTCATTTTCCCACCTTAGGTTTCTCACCAAATATGGGCAGTTCTTCAAGCAATTTTCAGTCTGCTTTCTTCTCTGAACCAGCCTTCCTCTTCACGGAATCACAGAATCACAGAATAGTCAGGGTTGGAAGGGACCTCTGGAGATCATCTAGTCCAACCCCCCCGCCAGAGCAGGGTCACCTACAACAGGTTGCACAGGACAGCGTCCAGGCGGGTTTTGAATGTCTCCAGAGTGGGAGACTCCACAACCTCTCTGGGCAGCCTGTGCCAGTGCTCCACCACCCTCAAAGTAAAGAAGTTCCTCCTCATGTTAAGATGGAACTTCCTATGTTCAAGCTTGTGCCCATTACCCCTCGTCCTATCAATGGGCACCACTGAAAAAAGACTGCTCCCATCCCCCTGGCAGCCTCCCTTCAAGTATTTGAAAGCATTAACAAGATCCCCCCTCAATCTTCTTTTCTCCAGACTAAAGAGACCCAAATCCCTCAGCCTCTCCTCATATGAAAGATGTACTCCCCCTCCTTTTTTTCCCTGCTTCAACTCAATTTTATTTTGTTTTTTTTGGTCTGCTTGCCTTAAAAAAATTCTCCTTTAAGGCTCTTTTGTGCTTAGTGCTTTCTGCACAGTGACTGACAAGAAACTTTTCCTTTTATAATCTCCAGTCACACACTCAAGTGACTTGCTGACTAGCCACCTTAGGTGGTCAAAGTGCCCTCTTATTTATGTGTTGCTAAGTTACCAAAGGTGAGGTCTAGCTATCGGAACGTGGACTTCTAAAAGTTAGATATCTAATTTGGACCTGATAATTCTTGACACCCTTTTAATTGAGAAAATGAAATATGTAAGATATCTAAAACTCTAGTGGTGTCTATCATGAATACTTAGGTTAGCATGACCTGAATTATCCTCTGTTAGTGATTATTTGACTGTAAGATGAACCTGCCATACTAACTCAAATGTTTCACTTTTTTACAGGGTCATAATAGTCTTACCCCAGTATTATGACTCAGAGCTGGGGGATTGTAACTCCAGGAGATAAGCCCATGTCCTGTTTTAAGTCTTTCAGTACAATGATTTTGATTATAGTTTCTAGCACCAGCATGAGAAAAAAAAATAATATGTAATGGTTAGTAAAGACTCATTCACACTACACTTTAATTAGAAATTCTGAAAGAACAACGTGTCTGTTGGATCACAGTGATAACGGTAATACATGTATAATGCAAATAACTACGATTCTATGATAACCAACTACTGACAGGCTTAGTTGTTAACTTATTTTGCATAGGAAAAAAGTAGTAATAACTTAGCATTAGAATTTTCTTTGATTCTTTGGCTTCCTGATAGTTTCAGGACACAGCCAAAGGGAAATTAAATTCTTTTCTCTGAAAATGCATTTTCAGCGTGTAGATACGGGAGAGTCACTTAGCCTCTGAACTGCAAAATTAACAAGAGATAATTGCTTTCCTGGTATAAAAAAACATACCAGCTCCCCTAAATGACTGATTGTCAAAAGCTGAAAGAAGACATCAAGGCCAAGTTTGTATTTGCCTGGTTTCTTTTAAACTTTGTCAGACATGATGCTGAGTTTGGTGGAACTTCCATCTGGTCAGAGCAAATATTCTTACAGTGCCTCAAATTAATCCATTAAACACAGGTATTAATAACAATAGCCCTTCAAAAATCTTCGGTCATTTTATTGCAGTCATAGAGTTGGGATGAGAGATTACTAACCTGGTGGTGAAAAACTTCAATAACGTCTTCACCCATAATTTTTTCTCTGATATAGATTTTTTTACTCCCCTCGTCTAAGGCCATTACAGAGAAACCTTATTGCAAAGAGTTGAGGGTATACGCAAGTGGTAATTAACATATTATTTTAAACATTTCATTGACATTTAGGTTTGGCAAACCAAAACTGAATCTCTCTGGTTAGCAACAAAGTAACAATAAGTATTTGTGATATGATAGGCAAAAATAGATAAAGGTCTCAAATAAGACAGTATCATTTTTTGCCAGTGCATGGGAATTTTACCAAACATGTTATAGTTTTTTATCCAAACAATGTATTTTTTATTTTTACCTGTGGTAAGATTTTACTGGCAGTAAATGTCCCAATTTTTCCTGTGCAATTTTTTTCAGAATTGCACAAAAACAATTCAAAAAAAAAGCTTTCAATGTCAGATGCTCAAAGGTTAAAAAGCACCTGTCAAGAACTTGACGGGTTGCAGACACATTTTTCAGAACAAGAATCTCCTTCCGTCACCACCATAATAATGAGAGTTGCTAAAGAGGAACAACAGTCTTGAAGCAGGCAGGGGCATTTGGTCAGCTGAACCACTTTCTGGACTCTTATAATCAGAGTGGAGGTCTAATTACCCATACAATCAGGCAATATCTTTTGAAACAAGCCAGGATAGCCGAGATACCCATGCAGAGCTGGCAGATGTGACACGGCAGCCGCAGAAGATCCAGGTCCTCTTGAAACTAAAGTGAGGTTCAGGCAAGATCACCTATGGTATTGCAAACAGACACAAAGGTGTGGGCAACTAAAACAGATCTAGATATCTACTGAGCACAGAGAGAGCTGAAACACACACCTCATCTGTGAATACCTGAATATTTATTGAAATTGAGTTGTTTTAATCTTTGGCTGAATCCACTCCACCTGTTGTACCTGGAGTAGAGTAGAGTCAAGCAGGCAGATCCAAGCACAGCACACCCTGTAGCTCCCAAGGATGTTTCTTTTTTGTATAGAGCCACTTCATTAATTCAGAGACATGTGTGGTAAATAAGAAAGGCAATACTTGTGCCTCCCAAAGAAGCCTGTGTGAATATCGCCCGTTTTCTACAGCGATGCTAAGACACATTCATCTATTGTGGAGGAGGCTATGTATGGTGACTGGGGTAAACAAAACAACCCAAACAAACACAAAAACAGTCCCTGCCTTGCAGCAGAGAGGCGACATGGACAGAATCGCAATCACACAGAGCAGCTGTAGTAGAGATCTTACCACAGAAAACCCAGGAAAGCCACAAGGAGGGTGGTGGAGCAAAGTTAATCCTATTATAAATTAGCTTGTGCTTCCTGCTCTGAATGCTTGGGCTACCCTCTTTGTTTCTAGAAAACATGATATGGGAAGCTTAGCCTGCACAAACAACTGAGTCAACAAGCCCTGTGGCTTGCAGGAAAGAAACAGGACAGCTCTGGTTTGTAATGATTCATGGCTATTTATTCAAGGTTTAAAGGTATGGTCATAGATCACCAGAATCTAAATTCCTCTCTGAAAAGATAAACCTTGAATTAATTGGTTGATTAAGTTGTTCCTCTTTAGCAGCTGTCAGTGAATTATGGCTTAGTAGGTTAGCTGTATGTAAAACATATATCAGAACCACAAGCTCCAGTCTAATAAGAAAATAGGTCCTGATACTCATAGATCTTATTCATACATATCCTCTGGTTAAAAGATTCATCCAACCACCTAGCTTGTAGCAAAAACAAATAAACCTGAAAAATAAAGGAGGATAGACCATCACATCTGGGATTGGTTAGAGTCAAAACACAATTAAGGTGTGAAGTCTGCATCCTGTTTGTGCTAATGATTGCAATTGTCCTTTTTTTTTTAGAAAAAAAAAGCATATTTACTTGAACTGTCTGACATGTAGTTGACTTTAAAAAAGAATACATCTCCCTATTTCACAGAAATCTTAGGGTGCTTAGTAGACATCAGTGAAATTCTGAAACACTCAGATCAAAGACCTTGTCCACATACATATGGCAATATAAACGGTATCAGTGCTCTTAGGTAATAAAGAGCTAGGCTGTGGCTTAACCCATATCTAACAGACACAAATACTTAGCCATGAGCAAGTATGTAATCCTGATTTAGAGAACAGACAATTTTAGGTTCAAAGTGAGTACAAATGTACTTGTTAAAGTAGAACACGGTGGTAACTGCCAGGAAAGCTTAAACAGGAGGGCAAGATATGAGATATGAGCACTGCATTAATCACAGTGCTCTTTTGTTTGCCTATAGATCATGGGGCATAAAACCTCCAAAACAGAGGATAATGAATTCTTGTCATCACTTGAGGATTTGATGCCCTAAAGATACACAGGGGCTTCAGTGACTTTTACTTTTCACAATAGGCACTAATCTTCCAGGAATAAATGACTGGACATTTATATTGCTTAGCTACTTCACTACATTTCCCTCCAGTCTTATGGAGACTTAAAAGCATCTCTCAGGCACAGCCTGCAGGATGATTTGAAGGTGTAAAGACATCAGATATCGATCTGTGGGTCAGCAGAGGAGAAATGGTGGTCAGCCTTATTTTTGGCTAATTCCCTACATTATCTCCTATATTTGGAGCCTGTCTCACCAAATGTAAATTCAGTTTAAGTTGGTTTGTCCTATTCAGGTGATTACTAGGAATATCGTTGCTTGCTCTCTACACTCCTGGTATCAGTGGAAAATCCCTTCAGAGAGGAATTTTTGAAGGCATCAAAGGGCGAAGAGTTGGTCACCTCCTTGTCTCTGAATGGTGGTGGAGATGTTTCCATCCTGTGGATGGAAGCCCACACACAATATACACTGTGTAATTGGGTAGGGAGAGACACTGAGATCATTTTAGTCAGCCTCAACATCAATAAATGGATATCACATGCTTTTTCTTAAGAAAACCCAAGCTAAATTATAATAGCTAAAGACTGGGTGCTTTATATGTGTCTGACAATTCTATTCTTCCCTTACAATGCTGTGAACATCTGAAAAAAAAAGGTCTCTGCTATTCAGCATAGATTTAATAGGACAGCTTTACATTACGTGAATATTAAGTAATTGCTAAATGAGATCTTCAGGCATGATAAGTAAATAAAAGCTTAATCTAGTTGCTATATAATTATCTTAAAATTATACATGCAGCAATATATAATTAAAAGTATTCTTACAGTGTAAAAATAGGAATTCAAACATGAGAGTCACAGCTATCCTTAGAACAAAATGATTCACCATTAACCTGTTTTATGTATTCATTTCTACAGACTTTAACAAATATAAGTGAATGCTTAAACACTGAACAAGAAAAGGAAATATTTCTGAGTCATGACCTAAAACGTGTTGGGGAAGACTGTCTAATGCCAGATTTTAAAGTCTTAAAGGAATTAAGTGAACTGAAACAAGTGAACTGTAGTCATCTGCACCCCTGCTGTCTTGGGGTACACTACACCAAATAGAAAGTGAAATTTATCTCCTAGAGGGTTTTCGCATAGCTATGATCAGAGCAGGTACCTAACCCACACTGTAGAGTACTAAAGAGCCTGGGAGGAATGTGAACAACTAATGTCAACAACTCTTTTCAATATCCAGTATTGGCTGGAGTATCCATAGGCCTAACTGACCATCTACCGACTGCAAATATTTAAGCAAGCCGCACTTAAAAGTGCTGTCTGCAGATATCCGAGTATCTGAGATGAACATTTTAATTCTGGAGAGGCTTAATATTTACTGAATTGTATTCTAGAAGCATGACTGAATTCAGAATGGCATTTCTAGACTACAAACTCTAGATCTGAAAGGAAAGACATTTCCATTATGCCCGAGGACCTGCCAGCATGAATTCTAGTGGCTTTTTTTCTGACAAAATATGTTATTTCTAACAAATATTCTAGATGTAATTAATGACTTTTATTGACATATGCATCAAGATTTCATGCTCCAGTTCTGCACTAGTTTTGAACAATTAGAAATGATCAGAAAGTATCTCAAAGGAAACAGTGGGCGTGACTATCTTTTTTTGTCTGCACTCTCTAAAAATGGAATCAAAACCATTGACTTTTTACAAAGTGTGAAATACATCAGGTTCAGCTGATTCTTCATGTAGCAAGGGGATTGCAAATACAGAGAATGACATGGAATGGTTGAATTTGTCAGGGACTTTTGGAGAATACCCAGTCCAACCCATCTGCTCAGAGGAAGGACAACTACAGCAAGTTGCCCAGGACTGTGTCCAGTTGGATTTTGAATATCTCCAAGGATGGAGACTATACAGCCGCTCTGGGCAACTTGTTCCAGTGCTTGAACACTCTGAGAGTAAATATGTTATGGAAAAAAGTTCAAATGAGATTTCCTCTACTTCAGACATTGCTGTTTCATGGTCAACCTGGTATCCACAAGGACCCCTAGGGTCTTCTCTGCAAAGCTGCTTTCCAGCCCATCAGTCCTCAGCCTGTACTGGTGCGTTGGGCTATTTCTCCCCAGGTGCAGGATTAGCATTTCTCTTTGTTGACCTTTACGAGATTCCTCTCTGCCCATTTCCCCAGACCAACAGGGTCCCTCTGAATGGCAGAACAACCATCTGGTCAACTGCTTCTCCTGAATTTTTACCATCTCCAAACTTGCAGAGGGCACACTCTGTTCCATCATCTATGTCACTAATGAAAATACTGCATGGTATCGGTCCCAGTATCAACAGCTGTGGTACAGCATTATTGACTTGCCTCCTGCTGAACTTCATGCTGCTGATCACAACCCTTTGATCTCAGCAATTCAACCATTTTTCAATCCACTTCACTGTGCATTTATCATACATGTTCATACGATCATACGCCATGCACCCTTTCCTGATTTGCTTGTGGGTCTGTTTAGCTGCCCCAACAGTTACATAAACAGAAAATACATTAATCCAGACTTTGCAGGGCTAAAGATGTACACAGTGATCCCAGGGCCAGAAATATACTGGCTTCTGTTGAGCATTTAAAGTACCATAACTAGCTGTGACTTAGTCTGAGTCAGTCTGCCAGTCACAGTAGTGCAGCTGATGCTAGGATTCATCTAATTTAATTTTAGCTGCCAAAAAGTTAGCTGTCTGTTCTAAGCCAGTCTTTTAGGCTGACTCTGTTGTCAACACACAGAGACAAGTACCCCCAGAGGGCGATTCATCCAACCTCTCTCTTTGCATCGACTCCAGAGAGAACATAATGAATGACTTAGATTAGATGCCTAATTATTAGATGGTGAAGGTTAGGGAAGATGAATCCCATCAGAAAAAAATGGGTTGTAGGAAATATTATGCAGGCTCTGTGCCAGCCAAGGACTCCTCTGTGCAGTGACACTTGGCAATATTCCAGCTCCTTCTCTCTTCCAAGCAGTGTGCAAGGGAAGAAGCAGAAGAAAGGAACGACTTGACTTCTGTATCCCTGGGGCAGTGTTGGGGTTTTTTTTGTCTGCTCGTCCGTATGTTGAATTGAGCAGAAGGAGGTACTCTTCGGAGTGGCACGGAGTGAGTAAGCTGGGGTCAGTGTGCCCAGGTTTATTTGCTCTTTCCCACGCTGCTATTTTCTTACATTGCCTGTTCTGCTAGTTTCTTGCACGGAGACAGATTGCATTCTCCTGCTTTAATACTAACAAGGCATTTGAGGTGTTGAAATAACATACAGAGGATATCCATAGAGCAAAGCGAATGTGAATCTGGTTTCCGTACGAACAGGACAAGCAGGCTGACTTAGGTTTCCAGGGTAAATAAGGCCTAAATCTTGTTGCATGTCCATGCTGTGTTAACACACAAATATTCAGAGCACTGAGCCATTGAGACTGATATCTGAATATGGTCCGTGCCATGATTACTATGTGAGCAGATTCTTTCCCTCAATGTTGGTTTCACTTTCCAAAATACAGCCTTTTAGTTTTTTTCTTCCAGACCCACAAGCACTCTTTGTGATGTCCAAAGTGAACAAGGGGTTCAATTCCTTTTCCAGCATAATGTCTTAGTCTTGGTATGATGCGTTTATTTACTTTTTTTGCTTCATTGTAGCAATGATAATACAAATAGAAATTCCTACTGCAGCTACTGTTGTGAGGCATTATAGAGAAATTTAGTTAAGGGATGAAAAACCAGAATACAGTAGGGGAAGAAACGCTTGATGTGCTCGCCTGTCATGTGAGGTTTTGTCACCAGGTGTACATCAGTCTTGTCTTCTGTTGCCCATGGTAAGACCAGCCTTCACACAGTTAATGAGAAAGTCTGGAAATAAAAAAATTACATGTCAGGATCTGCAATTAGACCCAAAAGCCACTGAGCCAGAGATCAAGGCACAGACGAAGCCACAGATCAAGACAAAAAAGCCCTGTTCTTGGAGCTTCCATTTTTTCTTCCAAATGTGTCCTCTTGAAAGACTTATTTGAGCTGAAGGACTTTGCTGAAGCAGTAGTGGTCACGGTCCTGATGCTCCATGATTCCTGGTGTTCCATGATTCCTACAGTCCCTTCTAGTCCTCTTTTCTCTGAATGCAAGTATCATCCATGGTTTTTACTACCATAATGTAAGTACACGGGTAACCAGGCTTTGTTTCATTTGTACTAAAGACTTACTGACAGGCAAAAAATTACGTATACTGTACACATGTATAATAAGGGACCACGCCCATCCTGAAGAGTTTTCTGTTTACATTGTGTATTTCATATTTAGACCTGTGACCTTCCAGTTTATAAAGCATTTCAGAATGTTAACTATGTTGCTCACACAGATGTTGGCTTTTGTCCCACTGTTTAATATGTAAAAAAAAATATATTCTCACTAATATTCTTTGAAGCAGGAAAATTCAAATGTTTGAAAATTAGATATGTAAATCTAAAGCAGTAACTTAAGCTTCCTTTACAAGCAAAGGAGAGATAGAGGGAGTAGGATCCATTTGCCTAAATTTGAGGTTCCTTTCACCATTGGAGACTTCCATGCAGAGCTGGCAAATATGACTGACAACTTTTGGAAGACACAGACTGTTTTGTAATGGCACCTGGAAACTAGAGAGGATACCCCACAATGCCAAAAATTACTCTAGTTCCGTCCCTAGAAAATTTATACCTATAATGGTGGTTCATGAAAGGAGTCTTTTTTGGAGCCACTATGAAATCTTGTTAAGCCTTCACAGCGTTCTTTGTGCTGAGCCTTGTAAGTGGATGTATTAGCTGTATATCCCTCCATAGCTAGTTTTCATAGTACAGAAAGTTACAGCATTTCAAACTTCTACTTAAGTCGAGAAAAAATGTGTTGTGTTTCCAGGAAGGTGAAACCTTTTTGGGGAAAGAAGAAAATCAGGCTTACATTTTTTGTTTGTTTGCATTTTTGGAAATTGTAGAAAAGTGGCAGGGACAGGATCTGATGGCTTCACTTATTACTCTGAGATTTATTGTAAGAGTGGCCCATGTGGGCTGTGAGTTGAACAGGCTGCCAAAGTTCAGCAGCTTCTACCTTCTTTCAGGTTGTCTGAGTCACCTCCATCGATCTCCTCTGAAAGGGTAAATCTCAGAGACCTGATTATCTCCATCCCTTTGAGATCCCTGTGGTTTGATGGAGATACCGCTTACCAGCCTCCCCTGAATACATTTCAGCAAATGGGTAACATATCCAGTCATTTTGACATTTGGTTTCCTGCTGGATGTAACGCATTTGTTTATACACTTGTTTGTAGAAGTCATTCCCAAATCATGTGTAGTACTTCTCAACAATAACTTGGGTGGTCTTTTGAAAGCCCTTGTTCTGCCCATTTCCCATATGGCCTGCAAACAGATGAAGAATCCTGTCATAATGTTGGTTTAGATTGCAACACTTCTTTAGTTCAAGTTCAAGTTCATATCAAACATTTATAACCATGTTTACAATGCTAGTATCTATGCAAGACAAAATTATCTTTCACAATTATCAAAAGACATTTCCCCAGAGGAATTTTTATTTAGCTTACAATGCATGTTTGGATGAGAAAAGCTTTTTCATTGAAGTTAGATAAACACATACTCAAAGATTTATACAAAGAGAGAAGCCTCTTAACTTGCAGTCTACATGCTTTTGCTTTGAAGAGTACTTAAAAGGTATCAAAGCTTTTCCCAGCAACGGTTTGATGTATTAATCATAGTAAGATTTGTGATTGCAAACAAACCTACTATTTCAGTCCCTTGACATTTTGGAAAGTGGGTGTCAGACACAGAACCTTCAGTTTTCAAATGACTTTTAAATTACTTTAAATCAGAGAGGTGGGAAAGGAGAAAAAGCAAGTATATTTATGATATGCTTCAGTAAATGGACTTAAAAACTTAATAGGCCTGAAATTCAGTGGAAAACATACCAGGAAAGGGCATCAAGAATTACTGTCAATTTTACATGCTCAGATGAAGCCCTGTTTTCACTGAAGTCTATGCAAATTTAAACACTGATCTCCCAAGCTTTCCTCTTGCTTTCTGCTTATTCCAGCCTTAACTGCCCAGAGCACAGAGGCATAGACAAAGTAATGCTCCACACGTTATTCTCCTCTAGTCTTACCTCATATAAAAGAATGTCTCAACAGTTCTTTGTGACACTAGAACACACGTGCAAAAAAATATCCCATCATCTTAGAACTGCAGAATTATTTCAGTCAGAAAAAAACTTTGGAGGTCACCTAGAGAAGACCAGGCTATTCAGGGTTATACCCAATCGAGCCTCGAACACCTCCAAGGATGTAGATTGCATAGTCTATCTATGGACCATTCTTATATTAAAAAAAAAAAAAAAAAAAAACAAAACNCCCCTCCATCTAACATCTTAATAACTAGTTGGAATTTCCCATACTCCAACATCTACCCATTGGCTCTTTTCCTTTTGCCATTTACCTCCAAGAAGAGCCTGGTTCTGTCTTCTCTGTAGCCTCCAATCAGGTAGCTGTGGACAGAAGTAAGTCCCCCCAAAGCCTTCTCTCCTCCAGGCTCCATTTTCCTCTAGGAAACTCTAGAACGAGTTGATCACTGCTGGGGGACAAGGTGGTCTTCTTTGCTGAGGAGCCTTCCTGCTCACTATTTGGGGGGGAAACGTGATGTCCAGAAACCATTTCTGTTGACCTTGATTAGTCTTTCTGTATGGTTACTGGGCGGATGTGCTGATGTGCCGGAAAACTTAAAATAGCCTACTTACTGCCCAGTTCTTGGAGAGTCAAGGAAATGTGGTGTTTTGCAGCTATAATAATTCTGTCTGAAAGTGTAGTGTAATGCCAATGGTTTCATATTTGAAACTGTCTCACCTAGACAAACTAAGGTAGACATTAATGATAATCCTTCTACCTTTGGTACGGTCTACAGTGAGTATTTAAACCCTACTTCACAGTTTCACATGAAAAAAACCTGCCATGAACAGTGTGAAGGGAACAACCTTTCCTGACTTGCTTAAGACTTCCTTTAGCAGTTCAATAAGAGTAAAAATTCCCCAAATCCCTATAAAACCAGGAATGAATACATCAAAGCTGTTCCAGAAGCAGTAATGTTCACTCCAAATTTCTTTTGCCAGTAGATTGATCATCAGTCTAATATTAGCAGGTTATACAAAAACATCTGTGGTCAAAGCATAAATAAGAAATCAATAGTGATTTAAAAATATTTAGCAATATTTATATATATTTTGGTCTAGCACTGGCATCCTTGACCTATAATCTGCTATGACTGCATGCAGAGACTATATTGTTCTAACTGCCCAAAAGATAACACCATCCTGGGCTTGCTCTAAGTTAGTTTTATGAGTCAGAATCAACGGATGGGATAGTTATACATAAGTTTAGGTGCCAGTTTAGGTGCTGTACACTGTACCTGCCTGACATCGGCTGCCACTGCAAAAGTTTATGGCAATCCCCTAAATCCTGTATCATATATACTGGCAGCAGGTAAATGCCTTGTATATCCCAAGGTATTTCAAATGACCTGGGGTACTTATGTTTAGGTAGGTGCACCCCCACCTATTTAATCTGTCCTGAACAAACTGAGGGGGTTGCATCTTGTGTAACTTGCACATATTTGAATTTAACACTCTAGGTTATAAAGATGGGAGAGAAGATGGCATTTTTAAGGTAGGATTCATCTGACATTTCAGAAGTAGGATTCAGCTACAGATTAGGACACTTAAAATTATTATTTTCTATATGTACATGTCTGCCCATGAGCTGCCCGTTATACACAGACAACAGAGTTCAGAAAGCTATACCACTCTCCTGAACTAGATATTTAGGTATCCATGACAGGCTGTACAAAACCCACAGTTTTAGGAGTCAGAGGAGTAAAAGAAGCATTTTGGGACAGCAGCTTATCTGATCTGTCTTAGATGCCAGCTCTGAAATGAGCTGACTGATCATCTGGAGGGTTCCCGTTTCTCTATATTGCCTGTTGGACCAGTTGATGGACCAGTTAAGAAACAGATGAGCAATTTTTGGAAGTCTAAAATGAGATGAAGTCAATTTCTAGAGCAATTCAGTTAAATTCAGTAGTGCAGTAAATATGCCTAAGGGCTACACCTATGACCGTTTCTTGGCTCTTCAAAGGAGAAGAAAATCTCTAATAATAGCACTTTGGAGTATACCAGCTTAAGTGAACACTTCAAATGGTGCATTAAAAGCCATGTCACACGAGACTTATGAAAGAGAAAGAAATAATTTTCTGCTATTGATAACCACACAAAAAACTATAAGACAATTCATTAGTGAACATGACCCTGATGTGCTCTTAAAGTCATACTGACATGACAGTAAACAGCAACACTACTAGCTTCTTCTTGTCAAGTGAGTTATTCTTACCTGGTCATATGGACATATATGCATTAATAATTACTATATTTAAATATGCACCAATTTTAATTTATTATCTAAATACAGTAGAAACCCAAGCCTTCAGTTTCCTTATGCATGGTTTTCTTTGAAAAGCATATATCAGTCACTGCCACAAATAAACTGATTTGCTTGTATTTGTAAGTTTGGGCTAAATAACACTTCAGTGGCTTGACTTAAACCGGTGTTTAATGAGTTGTGAGTCAGTACTGTGTAAATATATAAAGACTGGATGTCATCCTTAGTTACCGAGACACCCTGTGAAGTCACTGATAAAAACAAAACCAAGTCAAAACACAGTACCTACAGAAGGTAATCCACTTCATACTTTGCTAACTAACTAAATCCTTTTAGATGAGTAAACAACTGCAGATGTCTGTTTCTCTGTATGGTCCAAAACAATCTGAGGGTGGCAAATGTAGAAATGTAAATACAAGTGTCTAAAACTGAGTAAGATATTACCATCTTAACAGACCCGCATAAGATTTCGCAGACTCAGAGAAGCTAATTACCATCATAACTTCCCTCTGAAATAAGGAAGAATTACACTGACAAATGGCTCAGCTACAAACATAAACCAGGAAGAAGTCCAAGTTCAGGTTTGCACATTTGAGGTTCCTCTGGAAAGGTCCCTGGTCTGGCTCTGTGACCACCGTCAGCAGCACAGCAGCACTGCAAGGACAGGGAGCAGACCTTGACACTGAGCAGTTTATATTGTCCCCAGTTGAGGTTGGAGGTATGTGTATGAGCCAGAAAATTCTCCTCTTTTGTGTCATAAGACCCACCTTCGATATGAGATTGAGGACACACTTGTGACTTTCTTCACTGGCTGCAGGATAAGTCTAATGATTGTCTGAAACCAGATCTGCCAATCATTAAGGTGACCGAGATGAGGCAAAACTAAACCTCCCTTAGTTGTATCTCAGGCACAGAATCATAGGATTGGAATTGTATGGGTCACGAGGGACCTTTAAAGATCACGGGGTCCTACTCCCCTGCCATAGTCAGGGTCCTCTTTCACTAGATCAGGTTGTTCATTAGCTCAGGGCTGCATCCCTGACATGCTTTCACCTTCTCTAAGTGGTGAGGCAAAAAAATTTTTGTCTGGACTTTCTTACTACCCCAGTCTCTGCTTTCAAAATCCTGTCACACAGCCCAGCTGGGTTTTTAAGTTTACAGAAGGCCTTTATGTAAAAAAAGGTGAGCCCTCCATGTAGTAACTCTTCCATCAAGACCAGATCCTCAGCATGCAAAAAGCAACATGTCTTCCCTTTGACAGAAAAAAAAGACATTTTACTCCAGCTGAGTAAGGTCAGACCCAAAGCACCTGCCTGACTCACAACGTTAATGTCAAACAAAAGGATGTTTAATTCATTACGGTTTGTCAAGTACTCCCAGAGCTTCAGGTGGAATGCAGGGAGAAGTACAGTGCATTAGTTTTAGGTAAATAAGCTCAGGTGTCCTTCAGATGTTTGTAAATATTTCTGAACCATAACTAAACTGCTGTGAATTTCAAGTATGCAGCCAGCCCTCAAACCAAGGCACATTTTTACACGGGCCTCAATTATAGTGGAAATACGTTGAGTATCTCTGGGCGATACCAAGTGAATGCACAGTGTTGAAATAGTCATTCTTCACCTCCTTTACTAGTACACTAAATGTGACTGTTGCCTTATGAAAAACTCTTAAATTTTCAATTAATCTACTCAGGAGATGAAAATCTGAAGTCTCTCTCAAGTTAATCAGTTCTCCTAAGCAATCCTTTACCAGTGATCAGTATCAAAAGCTAATAATCAGCAAATATCATCTACATATCTCAGTCCTTCACCTACTGCCTTCGTCATGATAAAATTTTGGATTCTGCTTTATCCCTGTTGTATGATTCATAGTTATATTTAGGTAAAGTATTCATGCTTTTTGTGTGTTTGAATTGCTTAGCTCACCTTATTGCCATTCATGGAATCATAGAATGGTTTAGGTTGGAAGGGACCTTGAAGATCATCCAGTTCCACCCTCCCTGCCATGGGCAGGGACACCTCCCACCAGACCGCGTTGCTCCAAGCCCCGTCCAACCTGGCCTTGAACACCTCCAGGGATGGGGCCTCCACAGCTTCTCTGGGCAACCCGGGCCAGTGTCTCACCACCCTCACAGTTTCCAAACAAAAACTTTGGAAAGACACGGGACACAAAATTACTAATATTAGAGGACAGAAGTGTGTAACAGTCAGGCCATAGATTTCTCTGGACAATGCTTCAACTTAATTTGCAGTCTACTACTCAGAAGAAAATGAAACTTGAAAACTTGAAAAAAGCCTCTCGTGAAGTGATATGGTGTGGAGTCACTTGTCACAATAATAACATGAATAATAGCTGTGTCCTGAAAAGATATTCTGTTCCTAAAGAGCATCAATTGCCATTTGACTTCAGTTCAAAATAATATAGATTTATGCAATTCTATAGGATGACACCAGGAACTGTGTGTACAGTTACAAGGAGCCTTCACGTCTTCTCTGAACATGTCTGTTGTCATCTCATTCTCCAATGTCATCTTTGCTGCATCAGGGAAGGATATACTTCAGGGTACCTTCTTTGTTCGTGTACAAGGCAAGGAGGTAAAGAAGAGTAAAAGGGAAGCAGCATTATTTTCTAGAAATGTGAAGTGTTTAGGGTTGATGGCTGACTTTTTTATTTGTGATGGAGTTTGGTGTGAGTGGCTCAGTGTTAGGTGCCTAATGTTGGCCAAGACTATCCTCATCCTTTGTGAGATATCTGTGAGAGACACAAGCCCACAGCTGGCTGGAGCATACAACCACAACTTCATCTGTTTGTGGAAGAAGCACCATTGTGATTTTTCCAGTAATAAAGAGATTGTGTACATTTACAAGAAAAATAGCCCACAGCTGAAGGAGATTGGTATTGACACATGCTACTAATGGTGCTGGGAACTTTACAAGGTATCTATGAGCTCAGTGGAGAACAGCAAAGAGAAGCAAATGTGATTAAGGAGGGGAATAATAGCAGATTGTAGCTGATGCTGCCTCTGGTCAGCAGCTGCTCTAAAGGCTTAAGCTCCTGGCTCAGCTGACAACTTAAAGAAGACTGTTGAAGCTGGAGGATACTGATATTCAAGTATGCTCTTTTTTTCCTAGTTTTTTTGTCCTCGTAAATCTCCGAGTCGTTTTTCAGTTGCACTGGGGAAACTGAGGGATGGACATATATGAGTAACTCACAGGAGTTCTGCTGAGGTTCTCCGTCCCTGCTTTCTGTTTGTAAACCTTCCTGCATGCGTCACATAGACCAGAATCTACTCTGGTACCTAATTTCTCAGAAAGCTTTTGTCAGTACAGCTTCCTCCCACGTTTTTTCTTTTTTATTTCCTTGCGGTTTCTCAGCAGCTCTGGAGGCAGGGATACAGCTGATTGCTAAAGGGACCAAACTAAAGGAACAAGATATGAGCAAGAAAATGCTGTAGAAACCCTTGACAATTATGTTAGTAAGAATCAGGTTTTGGAAAGCCAACAAGAAGACTGTTGACTTGCAACCGTCATTAGGTTAATGAGCCAACATAGCAGCAAACAACATCAACCACAGAATGGGTGGACCGATCACTCAAATTAGGAGCTAAATTGCATTTTTTCTGTTTTTTTCATACATTATCCTTTGTCCCCAAGTGTAAGTAATCCCTAACCTACCTTACCTCTCTTTGGCTGCATTGTAATCATTCTTTGGCTTGCTGTCCAGCTGAAGGACACATGTACATGTCCTTTTATCCCAGCTCCTTTGCAATAAACGTGTGTGCTGCTAGCTCTTCTTTCACAGCACGTTGAGCAGCTAACTGGGCAGCTAGTGAATTTACAGTGAGTGATTTTGTTGATCAGTTTTCTACATCTACACTAAGATGAAAATAACCGTACCTTAGAAATCACTGCTTATGCTCATCAGTCCTTTACTGACTGTGAAGGAATCTACTAAATATATACCTGAGATAGGAACACCTGTATTCAGTCAGGTGAATCCCAGTCTTGATGTGGTCCCATAAAAGCAATGAATAAGATGGATCTTTGGCAATAAACACCAGTACAGATATCAGGAACAGGGTTTCAGCAGACACATGGTAGAAACCTCACACATGGTTCAGAATATCATAGATGGTATTCAGCCTTGTGAAGATGTGAAGAGTGGCAGCGTTCTCAGTACACTGGCACAATAAAAGCAACCTTCTACAGGCTCAAAACTTTTGTTATGGATAGCTGTATTCTCAAGTCTGATGTCATACATTTCCCTGGTCTTGCTTGCACATCCTTTGGGTTCGCTTTAAGAGCATGGCAGTGTTTAGTCCGCTGTTGGATGGGCAATCCTTTTAGTCAGATGCTTCACTTATTTAGAGAACATCTTCATCTTCTTATTCGTGTCACATGCAAAGAGATAAGCCTTTTCTCTCTAAAAAACTTAGGAAGCATGTTTGTGCCATGCTCATTGCACAACTAACCAACACTTGCCTATGTTAGCTATCTCTGATGAGTGTAAATATTAACAGTAACTCAAAAATAATATTTAAAGCGTATATCTCAACATCTTCAACAGCCTGATAAGTTGGCATAGCAACATGACTATGTGAAAGTTATTGATCCAGAGTACCTTTAAAAATAAATATAATTTGCAATTGATCTTTTTTTATAATTTATTTTGTATTTATTTTTTGTTGATTTATTTTTATAATTTTATTTAAATTTTAATTTATAATTTATATTTTTGTTGATGCATTTTTACCTTTCACCTTGAACAGCTCCTTGCCACGAACAAGCAATGAACCAACAAGCTACTGAGCATCACTATCGAAAGAAAAAATTTGAGCACTTTATTAGAACTCATAGATCTTATTCCATGTTCATATACACAGAGGAAAGAAATTGGTCAAATCTACTACTTTCCCCTATTGTGCAATTCCCTATAAAGACGGTAAGACAGGGTTTTGGTCTGCAGAAGTAGATAAAACGATGGCCACCTTTGGTCTGGGAAAAGGGGATGAACAAAAGGCATGCATGTCTCCATTACCTACCAAGTAGGGTTTAAGCAGAAAGGCTCTTCATCCACAGGCAGGTCTTCTTCCAGGTGCCTTTCCTGCAGGATTCAGACATGACCAGCAAGGAAAAATAACAGCATAGCTGATTTATTAATTTTTATTAAATTGTTCACTACAGGCTTCTTTTAAAGTCACTGGAAAAAATGGTTACCTCTAGAGCTGATTTGTTTGATTTCTCCAAAATTACCTGCCTTAGAATGACAGACTACCCTCTCAAAAAAAACATATTTGCTTCCCTGACTTGAAAGTGAGATCAATAATTGACTTTTACCTTTTACGTTCCTAAATTCAGGATAAATGGATTCTAGCCTACAAGTCCTATAACCAGGACACTGAGCTCAAGAGTTGTGACAAGCTTCTAAGTGAAAGAAGAGCATAGTAGGTGTTGTAACACAGCATTGAATTGTCAGTTAACAAAGTAATTGGCTTTCCTCCGCCAGGCAGTCAGGAAGGCAGTCATTAGTCAGAGCCTAAAACGCTGTTGACTGATTCAGCCCAACATCAAAAGGCACCTGGTAGGGGCAGAAGTGCAAACAACAGCAGTGAGAAGGGCCAGGTTATACAGCTCAGTTCAGGATTTTACCTTTCACAGGATTTGAGTTGAATATGGTTCAGCTCTCTGTTGGTTTTAGTCATCAGCCCGGTGGTAGTGTCTCCAGGTAAAAACAGAAATGGTGGTGAAGTCATCAGAGACCTGAAGCTGTCCACATTGACTGGTAATAAAGTCCTGCCTACTACCATGACAAATCCTTTGGGAGAAGCAGAAGACAGCTCTCGATTCGTCAGATGCCTGAAACCTTATTTCTGCTTTAAGCAGAGCATCACCTAAAAAAAAAAATCTAATTTCTTGCAGGTATCTCCTCTCTGGGACTGCCTTTACAAGGATTTTTCACAGAAATCCCTGTCCCAGAGTCAGTCTCAGTCTTATCCACCTCATCTGGCAAACAAATAAGGATGTAAACCATAGTGTCACCCACTTGTGCCAGTAAGAAAAAGAAGTTTCTAGCAGATCTTAAACCACTTTTTGACTGATCTACTAAGTGTGAGTACATGCAGATTAGGCTATTTCTTGCCTTGTCACACAGCAATGAAAGGAATGGAAAGTCAGACAAAGAAAAGGGACTGAACCTGATCTTTTACTAGTTGTTCAAGGGCCACCACAAACAGTAGAAATAATGACAATGATTATCTCTCCCAGTTGTGGAAGAAAACGTTAAAAATGGAAGGTCCAGTGCTCATTCAGTACATAGGGCAGAGCTTCTAGGACATGCCAAGGAAGACTGACACAAAGACCAGCAGTGCAGCAACATCATGCTTCAGAAAACAAATATGGTAACTTTCAAAATAAATATTCTGGATTATTAGAGGTGAAAGCTGTAATTTTCAGGCCCTGGTCCTGACATTACATTCCCACAGCTAAAAGCAAAAGCATTCTCTTCCTATTTCTTTAGGAGGATGTAGCATACAAGGTATTTTGATGTAGTACTTCTGTCCTGCTGAACACAATGTGTAGTCTTGAAATAGACAGAAGGAAAAGTCATCTCTGTGTTTGCATTTTCCCATCAACTACACTAATGGAGGAAAATTCTTCAATTACTACTCCTCTGTGTGATATGTTTCAGACCAGTAAATTCTCCTTAAATGAAGATTCACACGCAAAATGTAAGGAAATATATAGTAGCAAAAGAGCATTAACTTAAAAAATCCTCTCTGGCAACTCTCTCTTGGGGTGGGGATTATTGTGGAGTTACCAAAACCTCTTGTCTGGCAAGGAAACTATGCTTCAGAGGAATAACTACCTCTGTCTCAAGATCATTTAAAACATTCAGTTGCAGCCTACAGGCACTTAAGAAACTCTCTTTTTTCTCTACTCTTCCCATGTTTGCTGGCTTTCCAGTTGGCAGCTGCAGCCTATAAATAGCTGGAAAGATGATTAGTCTGAATGATGAGACTAAATGATTCACAAATGAAATAATTACACTGCATCTGTGCAGAGCTCTGCATCCGAACTCGTAGCACTAGTCACTGTGCTTCTTGGGTACAAAAATGGAAGAACTGAAGATAAGATCAAGATCTGTTTTACACCACTGTTCCTAGCATGCTAAAGAAGTGGTTCATACTCCATGGTTACTGTTTTTGAGGATCTGACCCCAAACCTGTTGTCTTCTAAAAAGCTCAGGACTTAGTTCTACATTCTCCTACCAGCATCCCTTTTTCATGTGTGAGTGCACAAATTCAGCTGCAGGCAGCAACAGCACAATTTGGTTTCATTAGGTGGAAAATCTGATCTCTTCATGCACTGTTCATACAGCATCCTGTCTTTCAAATAATATTATCGTTGGCTTTGCTTAGATAGCTGAGTCAGAAAAATATTGTTGCTGGTTTTGCACACTGACTCTTGTTGTATTGATTTCTCTCCCGTGGTTTGTAAAACATGCTCCTTTGCACTGGTTTCCAGGATTACTTCACTGCAGGAAGGAATGCCCTATTGTAAAGGACTCTTTGTTTTGCTGTAGAATGCCTCCACTTGGCATTGTCTTTTCAACAGCCTTTCTGGGTGCTTTTTGAAGTTCCATAATAAGTTTTAATTTCTATTACACACTCATGAAGTTCTCTTACAGGAAAAGAAAAAAAAAGGAGAAAAAAAAAAAGATTTTACAAAGTCAAGATCACCTTGTTTGAAACGCTAGTAAGAGACAAGTGTGCACTGAAGTGTGTTTATCTGGCTGGCTTACAAATAAAGACAGAGAAGCTCTGGTGTTGTGAGATGAGGTGATCTTCATCAAACTCGGGAATCATTCAGAATCGCCATCAGAGGTTATTCAATTCCTCTGTGCCCTATTAAATTCCATTACCACTCCATGTGGTCTTATCTCAGTGAGTTTTTAGAGATTTCTAGCTCATTTAAATTCAAGAAAAAAATCACAATTCAGCCACAGCAGAAGCATCAAGTCACAACATGTGAAAATCTATATCACTATGTTGCATTCCTTCTCCCATCTATTGCCGGTACTACAAACAAGCTGTGTATCTATGAAGGGCTGAGTATCCACATGTAACAGTCTTTTGGACAGATGCTGATACAACTCTCCATTTTTAAAATATGTGCCAGAAGAATAAAAATGACAAGGGCAAACTCCATTCTTCTTCATTCCCATCACATTCTTCTTCAAGACCGTTGGGGAACAGAGGGACACACCACAGGAAAAGTGGCAATGACAATAGACTGTAGTAGGTAGCAAATATGACTCAGATGAGAACAAAAGGGCCATGCACCCATCTGATCCAGGAGGACCGAAGCAGAGTATGCCATACCTTCCACAGTTAAGACATCTTCTCTGTCTGTCTGAATCAAAGTTCATAGGTCTTCCACTGCTTTTATAGACATTTGGGTACCTAAAATCCAGGGTTCATCTCCCGTTATTTTAGCCACTTAAAAGTCCAGTCTGAGCTAATTCTCTGTACTCCTTTCGGAATCAAAGAAGTTTGATATAGGCAGTTTTAGAGACCAAATCAACATACATGCACTTAAAATACAGGAACTCCGTGACAGTATTTAGAAGACTGGGTACTTAGTCATCTTTATCTTCAGAGAACTGCAGTGCAAATAAAGGCTTGACTCTTACAATTAACTCTGTAGGACAAGAAGGAATTTTAGTTGAAATAAACCCTACACACAAACCTCAGTTTGACAGTAAAGAAGTCAGAGATTGTATACCAGCTGGCCATTAATTAACCGGCATTGAGTAAGGTCATTCCTCAGACAGCTCTCAGAATACTCTTAACACTGTGTGACAGATGTAATTGTGAGATGAAGCCATCTCCATCCTAAATATTTCAGGCTGATTTGAGAAAATACCTCTGCATCATGACTGCTGGCTAATGCTCAGTTCTTCAACATCTCTGCATCTTCCCCACTTGGACAAGCCCACAGTAGTAGATCTGATCTACTGAAAGGGTAAGTAAGACAGTCTTTGTGGATCGTGTTCTCACATCTTGAGTGGGTCCAGAGGAGGGTCATGAAGATGATCAGAGGGCTGGAACACCTCCTGTATGAGGGTCGGCTGAGATTTGGCATTGTTTAGCTTAGAGAAGAGAAGGCTCTGGGGAGACCTTATAGCCCATTCCACTGCTTAAAGGGGGCCTACAAGAAAGATGGGGAGGGACACTTTATCAGGGAATGGAGTGATAGGGTGAGGGGTAATGGTTTTAAACTGAAAGAAATTAGTTTTAGATTAGATATTATAAAGAAGTTCTTTGCTATAAGGGTGGTGAGACACAGGAACAGGTTGTCCAGAGAGGTGGTAGGTGCCCCTCCCTGGAAGTGTTCAAGACCAAGTTGGATGCGGCTCTGAGCAACCTGATCTAGTGGAACGTGTCCCCGCCTAGGGCAGGGGGGTTGGAACTAGATGATCTCTAAGGTTCCTTCCCACCCAAAACATTCTATGATTCTATGATTCTAAATAAATAGATGTGGAGTTCTCTACCTGTTTCTAGAATAGATCTTACATCAAGCAGGATAAAAAAAAAAAAAAAAAAAAAAAAAAAAACCAACCAACCAACCAAATCAGTTTGCTAAGACTGTATTGACCTGCTTGGAATTCACTGTATACAAAAGAGTGGAATGTTCAAAAATTAGGACTGTTGTTACCTCCTGGACTTCTCCTCCACTGTGCTGTCACTACCCTGAAATGCTTCTCAGGATGATCTGCTGAAAATGTTACTCAGAATACAAAAAGTCATTCCCCTTATCAGTCACCAAAAGCAAAGGAACTGGAGGTGTCTAATCCTAAACACTCCAACTTGTTATTTAAAGTCCAAAACAAAACGAAACTTCAATGGCAGAAGTTTTTGAAACAGAAACAGGTATGGTAGCAACACTGATACAAGATAACACATAGGAAAAAAAACTTATCCAGATGGCATAGGAAACATGCATATCATAAAGCAGGCCATTAGCATTGCCTTTATCTCACAGTGTTTTGCAATGTGGCTGTGTCAACAGTTTTCATAGCAAGGAGCCTCCTATCAGGTAAAATGACAGTAGCACATGTGGAATTATTCTGCAATATGACATCTGCCTCCAGTAATTACTGATTTCCAAGCAGAAAGGAAAAGTGGTCCATCCATCATCCCATTGTCAGGGATCAATAGTAGTGGAAAGTGAGCCTGGAGCTGAGGGTAACAGAAAGGCACGCAAGGCATTGCCCTCACCAATAAGGGCAACTGTCCCTCAATGCCTGAGCAAAGAGAGCAAAGCAGGTCCAATAACAACGGCCATCATCATCCAAGAACCTAGATGACCGGAGAGATCTGGAGTGACGTGGCAGAGCCAAGACTGAGCCAGGAAAAGGTCAGCAAGGCAAGGTCAGGATCAGCAGGGCACAAGGCTGGGCATGACCTTGCTTATCACAGGCGAGGGCATAGGACAAGGGTCTGGCCTTAAATGCAGCTCCTACACATCCCCAGGGAGGTGTCTCATAAACATACAAATTGTTTCCTGGTAACCCCATGACTGCTTCTTTCCAAAGGGCAAATCTCACCTTCCTAGAGAAAGTGCCTTAAGAGAAAGGAAATTGGATGCTGAAGCATATCTGGTTGGATTTATTAGTAGATTGTTACAATGTGTTAAAAGCAAATCTGAAATTGGTCTTGCCTTCTGACTAAATCCATTAGAGAAATCCATCAGGCTTGTATCATGCTCATTCAGCACAGTGAGAATTGCAGATTTGCAGATCTGTAGAAATGCAGAGCTGCAGAATTATCAGCTGTGGTTGTGGAGCTGGAAGAAATTATTGTCACCCACAGCATTACTTTTCACTTGGAGTCTATCTGGGTTTGCCGAACATACCTGAGTGACCTAACCTTACTGTGGGGAAAATACAAACGTAGTAGCCATGGATGGGAAAAAGCTCAAACAGCATGTTGCTGTGGTATGACACTAAGGCAGCTATAGACTAGGAAAACAAAACAAAACAAAACAAAAAAAAACAGCAAACCAAACAGAAGAGTGGAATCAAAAATTTAAAACCAGAAGAGTGACTGCCCACTGGAACAAACAACTGACAAACTGACAACTGACTAACTGACAAATAGAGGCAGAGTTGATTAACGATGTATATTAAAAATTAGGAGTGAGATCAGTAAAACACTAGACAATGCACAGAACATAGGCAGATGTATTTGCAAGAAATCAGTGCAGAACTGAAACAGATCTAAGGCACTGTTATGGAGGAAGCAATGTGGCTAACCAATAAGAAGAAAAAGGAGCAAAGGAAATTGGAGGTGATAAAGCTTGGCTGGGTATGTGGCACATGAGCTAATGACACTAAAACATGACACAGTGGCACATCGAGGAATGAACGAATAATGACTTGGTCTTGTGGAAAGGCAGCCTAAGTAAGACAATGCTACTAAAGCTAAAACCTTTCATGTGTGTCTGTAAAACAGATATTACCACAAAAACGTAGCAGATTGTAAAGCCCAGGTCAGTACCATAGGTCAGTTGTCACAAATGTCAGGAGAAAAAAAAAAAAAAATAGTTAGTGACAGAAGACTTATTGCTCATATATTCTGCTCTTATAGCCATATGCATCTTCTTGCAGCCATCAAGTCAGGGAACTGTTGAACATGTTGGCAGACATTTCAACAAAATAGAGGAATTACTGAATAACAATTAAATACCACAGCCAGATAAAAGAAAATGGGACAGAAAGGGGATCATCTGTAGGAGGCAAGTGCGATGGTCCTCACTCCTCTGCAGACAGAGCACGTGTAACCAAATACACCTGATAAAGACAATCTCGTTCTGACACCAGGAAATGCAACAACCAATTTAAGACCAACAAAGATTGTACCAGGACATGTCCTCCTGTGAGTCAGACTGGTTTCTATTTCCATTTGCAATACACAGGAAGGGTTAGTGCTTCCAGCAGAGACAGTCATTTGGAGATCCTCCAGTCACAAATATCATGTAAGCCACAACTGGAATGGTAGGCAATAAATCTGAGGCAGAGGAAGAGAGTCTAGAACTTAGCACAGAGTTAGGAAAAGGATCACAAGAAAAATGAAAGCAATTAAATGAGAAAAAAAATAATGTTTTTCATATGTTCCCAAAGTCTGCACTTCTGTGATTCGTACCCACAGAGTACAGAGATAAAGAGACAAAGGAAAGTATTAACTCTTGCACCTAAATGCAATACCTTTCTGCTCATAGTTGAGGCAAAATTGCGATTCTGTGAGAAAATGTACAGGTCTTCCAATGCTGTTAGACATGCTAATAGCTGAATAGGAACTTAGAGAAAAATGGTTGGACTTGATGATCTTAAAGGTCCCTTCCAACCTAGAAAATTCTATGGAGTACAAACTTGTTAATTTGGTCAATGTGATTTGTTAGTTGTCAATGAGGTACCTATCTTTATATGTGTCTGTGTTCTGAGTCACCACCAAAATTGCATTCGCTTGCACATGTACTTTTTGGATAATTCATCACTAGTTAAAACCTCATTCACAATTTCCAAAACTACATGCATATTAAATCACTATGGAATTCTCTTCTGAAAAATTGCTGACATACAAAACCAACGCATAAGCTTATTCTTTAATTTATTATCTGAGACTACATTGCATATATACAGAAAACTCTCACATGAGCGGCCACATTATGCCACACATCAATTTGTCAGTAGCATCAGTCTCAGTTCAAGACTCAACACTGACAGCAATCACTGTGAGAAGTAAAGCCCGTTCAAGCACTACATAAAGCAAGAAGGCACAAACCTCATGAGAAATTTCTTGAGCTAAATTGAAAGCAAACAGATGTTAATAATTCACTGTGCATTCATGAGCCACTCTCAAGAACGGGCTGAAAAACGAAGAACAAATATCAGCACAATACAGCAGCCCATATTTTATCTGATTGAAAAGAAATACATTCAGCACTAAATGTCAATGTGAAGTCTTGCCTATTACAGTGCCTATGACAAGTTCGTACAAACATTCAGGCTAATGGTCCCTGACTAGCAAGCAAGGCTGTTAAGTTTGCCAACCAATGCTGCAGTCTGAGTTTTCACCCCCAAAATATGTTATTTTCCTGAAGCCTGAAGCATGAAAGGAATAGAAACCTCTGGGGACATTCACCTACTGAAAAATGTGGTGTTATTTCAGACTCTTGAAAACAATCAAGTCATTTTCATAGCTTCTTCCATTAGAACAGGTAACTACCAAAAGCCAGTGTTTCTGATGAAAATTTTCATGCGTAACCATCTTCCCTTCCTGAAAAACAAAATCTACCAGACATATTCTGACTCCTGTTCAACTCATAAAATGAGTGTGCAGTCTGTTGCATCAGGGCATGCAAACTTGGGGATGATAAAGGCCGTTACCTGGGCAAGGTGTCGTGTGTAATACCAAGTAGTCAATGTACCTTCTGTGCCTGCAGGTTCCTTCTGTGGGATTTCAGATCCATTATTTAAAATGAGACACACATTGTACAAAACACACAACAATGCTAAAATAGAAGATGCAGAATTTATGGAACGTTCAGAGAATCACAGAATAGTTGAAGCTGGCAGGGTCTGCTACAGCAGGTTTCCCAGAACTGTGTCCAATTTGGTTTTGAGTATCTCCAAGGACAGGGACTCCACAACCTCTATGGGAAACCTGTCACAGTGTTAGACCATCCTCATAGTAAGAAAGTTTTTTCTTACATTTAAAAAATATTTCATAGAATCATGGAATGGTTAAAGTTGGAAGGGACCTTAAAGATCATCTGGTTCCACCCCCGCTGTCATGGGCAGAGACACCTTCCACTAGACCAGGTTATTTAAAGCCCTGTCCAATCTGAACACTTCCAGCGATGGGACATCCACAACTTCTCTGGGCAATCTGGGCCAGTGTCTCACCACCCTCAGAGTAAAGAATTTCATCCTATATTTCCAGTATTTCTGTTTGCGCCCATTGCATCTTGTCTTGCCGCTGGATACCACTGAGATGAGTCTGGATCCATCTTCTTCCCTTCCTCCCATCAGGAGTAAGCACACATTCAAACTGATAGGTAATTTCAGAACAAATATTAAAACATGTTTTGCCAACACTTCTACTTCAAGGGGTTGATAGAGTACACAGGCCTGCAAACAGACACTGCCGGCATGGGAATTCAAATTCGTAGAGTAATACATTGATATTATATTGAAACATAATATTTTATTTATATAAACACTACCAATATAAATGGTAACAAGCCCTGAATTTGTTGTAGCCCCTCACCAGGGGTTTATTAGTTGGGTTTTTTTTTGGCTAACGAACAGGACAAATGGCAAGTCTTACCAGAAAAACACACAGAAGCTTTAGAGCTTAATTGGCTTCTACATTTGGGTCAGTAAATGTTCCTGCTACAGTGCCAGCGAGGGATTCTTGCAACCTATTCATGTTTCTCACCAGCGCAACAGCAGCTAAAAAGATAGGCAACCATGGCTACCGTCGTGGGATCAGCAAACTTCTTTTCACAGCTGTAAATATTTGTAGTGGAGCCAATTAGAGGCAGCATGCTTTTGTCAGCATTGCCTAGGAAACATCGATACCTCCTCCAAAGAATCCCCCACCTCTCCTTATCCCACTGGCATTTATTGAACAGTAGTGTCAGCTCTGGTGGTTAATATTGCCTCCTACATGCACGGCGTTAGAAGCTCTGTTTGCACTAGGTGAGAAACTGGCTGTGACAAAGAACAAAGCTGCTTCTGGAGACACTGAGAACCTGGGTTCTTGCTCCTCAGCTCTCTGCTGGACCTATAAAACCAGTAGGGAAGCAGCTATGAAATACCCCAGGCAGTGAGCTTCTTTTTAAACTGACTGAAAAATTTCAGCATTCTTTTATATCACTATTTGTATGCAAATTTCCCCTTTTGAGCAAATCCCTTCCAAGGGCATTTGGGGACTGATGTATCTGCTTACAGGGTAATTCCATAAGCAAGAGAGCCACGTGTATAGAAGTCACAGATAAAATGGTGATTCCTTTCACTCAGAATGTAAAAGCAAATATAACCTCGTAAATCTGGGAAACATTCAGAGAACAATTCCCTTACATCCTTCTGTGCAAGGTACCCCAAAACACAAGGCACCTACATGCAACATACCTCAGCTACAGATCTTCCAAAACACAGGGTTCTGTGTATCCTGTCAGTTTTATACAGTCTTTACCATGTCTAAAGGTCCTCAGCTTGCACTTGTCTAGCGCTTCATTGGTGGTCAGGACAAAATCTAGTTCATTAAGAAAACATAAAGGTGTAGCACATGGAGTAGGTCAGATAGTAATCCCAAAACTGACTCTGAAGTTATATGCCATGCGGATGACAGGCCATTTGAAAATCTTCCTATTAGCTACCCACTAACATCTCCTCTCTGATTGTCAGAAGTTTTCCAGCTTGTTCTCAAGATCTATAGCATAGTCTTTCATGGCAAACCACTTCAATACAGAGTATGGCTACAAGCACATGCATTCGTGTTCCATAGCTATCTCTGTGCTTCACCTCAGTTCTCAGTATTTTCTCTGGTTTCATAATTTAAAGAAAACATCATTCATACAAGCTTCCAGGTGATCAGAGAAACAGGGCTGTGGTTCCACAGAGGAACATTATGTTGGATGTATTATAAGAATTTGCGGATGACTATGAGAATTTGTGGATGCATTACGAGAATTTGTGCGTTATTCTTGCTCAAGTAAACGGCGGCCAAACCCACGGTGAGTACGGTGCAAAGGCTGTGATGACTCTGCCCCGCTACAGTAAGCATTAATGCAAGGCATTTTCCGCTACCTTGATCAGCCATGCAGGGAGCAATATTACAGCTGCTTAGCAGACACTGAAACACGTAACACATGTATGGCATGAAAGAAAGAGAGCAGGAAAAACAGGGTAACCCCCCCCCCCCCCAACTTGTTAAAACAACCCTAAAGGCTTTCTTACTTTTAAGTGAAGAGAGACAAACGGAGGGAAGTTGTCAAATGGATCTATTCCTTCTGCAAGCATTTTGGAAGCTGATTAGTGTCTCTTCCTGCCCTTTCTACTGATGCACTGATTGAAATTTCACATTTTTCCAGCCAGAAGCAGCTGGCAACAACCACAACTGCAGCACAAATGTGAAAGTATCAACGTCAGAGGGTGAAGGAGCCAGAGCCACTGGCACCCTGCTAACATATACGAACATGTCTAGTTTTACAGAGAAGTGGTGCAGTTGTTTACCATCAGATGGGATAACAAGATCATTGCTCAGGCACTCCAGGATGCAAACATCATCGACTTCCATGAACAGAAAGGTGACAGCTCATACTGTGATAACTACTATGGTACCTCATTTCTCATGCTGCTATATAAATCCTCAGGAGAATAATGGTCAACAGGCTTGCTCAAAAGACTGAAAAAAAAATCTGGGATGTCAATGCATCAAGATTAGGTTAATATAATTCTGTATCTAGGCAGATTCAGACAGAACTGTAAGAAAAATACTTCCAGGCTTAGCAGCCTAACCAAAGTCTTGATGCTATTATAAATCACCTGCAGATATATGGCTGTCCAGGCAATTGGGGAACTGTCATTCACTCCATTCATTATCACAAAAGAGCAAGTGTCTTGGATCAAGGTGGAAAAGCAGCTCCTTTAGCTGCCAAAACCAATATTAAATAAGGTTTTGTCTTTGCAGGATTCCTACTTAAAATCTTGAACAAAGAGAAAACAAGGTCCTCATGGACATTATCATTTTGTTGACAACAGAATATTCAATGACAGAATATTCAACTACAGAATACTAAAGCCATTATCGAACCAGAGGTGATAGAATTGCCAGTCCATTAATTCTGCCAGTAACTGAGCTCTACACATGAAAGGAGGCACAGCTTATTACTGACCGTTATGCTGTGTTCTCAAATGACTCAATTTTAATAACACTGTAAAGAAAGCAGAGACTGTATTTCAGTAGCTCCAGCCATTTAGAAAACATGTGAAGGTATCAGTTTATACCAAGGGTAGCACCCAAAGCCATGGGCAAATGCTCATGTAACTGAAGTCCTGCAGAGTAGAGTGAAAGCTAGAAGAACTTGACTAGTAGGGTTATGATCCACCACAAGCTTCTCTCACTCTGTCCAGGCACCAGTAACCTGAGCACAAGAGGGGGAAGGAATTGGATAGTTTATCATCTAATCCCATCTTTTTGCTATATTCCATTCTATTTGTTGTATTCGCAGTGAGAGCTTGTGCCACAAAGGCTACTTCCCAAATATCCACTGGGATTTGCATGTTCCCCGTAGGTTCCTCCCATCTCTTCCCTGCTGCCATAGACTGGCCCATCAGCAATGGCTGATGTTCCTCCTCTTAGCAGAGTCCATGCTCACAGCACTAGCAATGTGGGGAGCTCTTGGGAAGGTGAGTCATGTCAAAGGAGTGGCTCTATCAGTCTCTATGACCTAATCTACTTTGCAGCCTTCTTTACCTTGTAACGATAATAAACACCTGCTGCCTCACTCTAGTCATTTTTTTCCACAAAGCTCAGTATGCTTGTATTATCTGATCAAGTACTTCCTGCTGAGCTCGTGTGTCCCCAGTGCTTAACGCTCTGAACACATGTCCTTACGCACTTCACCAGCCCCTGCAAGACACATGGAAGAAAGCACCACTTTGTTTAGAAAAGTCATTTTCCTACTCTTTCTAATAATATTTTATCTATATATTTTACAGCAATTTAATCATATATAAAAGAGGCTGTGGCCTGATCTGGCACTTCTTACCACAAGGCAGTCTATCCCTACGTAACATGGTAGGCCAGGCAAACTTTCAGGATTGCAACTTTGAGGCAGCTTATGTTCCCCTGGGCCTCACCTCTTCAGTCATGGTGTTTTGACACATAAGCTCTAACTTGTCGTAGTACAAAGACCATTGCAAACACTGGAAGAAGATTTCACTTCTTCCTACTGGTCCACCTGAATGCACCATGATAAAGTTCTGCTAGCCTGGAGACTGCGCTAATGATCTGAAAGTCCAGCATCCCAGACAGGTGAATCTGTATGTTAATGTGATAAAAGATGAAAGAATTCTCAACATTCGCTTAATGTTTCTGTCACACACAGAGAATCATCAAAGCTAGGAGACCAAACACAGTGTTACAGTTCAGTAAGTACAGGATTATTTCATTAATTTATTTCAAAGGCATTTATTTTTCAATCAAGGATCCCACAATTCCTATCATTCCATCTTCAACACCTCTAACTTATAAAAGAAAAAAAACAATATCAACCTTTCACTGTGCTGCTGTGCAGATTGTACTGATAATACTGGGATATCACAGCTTCCATATCATCCAATTTTGTCTTACTGTAGAAAAATACCTATCTGCCTTTTACAAACTCAGACTTTTTAGAGAATGGGGACCCAGCCTCTGGATCACAGCAGGATCCAGGTGAACCTGCGGAAAATGGTCTCTAAAATATGAATTCAACCATAACATTAACAACCCGGTGAGATGTTGTCACTGTAGAACTGGAACCACGGGGATGTGAAGATCTGACAAGCAACGTAAAGAGGGACAAAAAGAGAGAGAAACTAGAGAAATTAAGGAAAAGCTATAAGTTTGCATAGGATGTTTAAGATCTTGATGTTATGTGATGTTCAAGCTGGTTCCTACCAACTACAGGGGATTTGGGCAAGTACAAAGGCCACCCTAAGGCACAGCAAAATATTGCTGGGTCTCATTCTAGGCCATGCTCGGGACCAGCTCTCTATGCCCAAGCTGTCCCAAATGCCATGCAGCCAATTTTATTTCTATTGCTTCTATGGGTTTTATTTCTATTGCTTATATATTGCATATATGGGGTTTATTTCATGTCTAAATCTTCCTAACAGTCATGCTTATGTAATAATGCGAGATCTAATGCTTCCTATGTGGTCTTCTCTTTTTGTGCTTTATGGAGAAAGAGGGCTGGAAGGGGTGAGGGACAAGGGGAGGTCAGCGTGCAGTGGGAATGACTCTGTGACATCTTCACTGCTAAGCACAGCACAGAGTGTCTACGAATCTTGCCTTTTCTTGACAAGCACAGCTTGACAAGCACAGCAAAGCTCGTACTTCAGGCAAAGCCCATTTCCATAGTGTTCCTCCTCAGCTGGCCCAGCCCTGCATCTCCCTGCAGTGGGGTGCAATAAAAGGTGCCACCAGTTCAGGAATAATATGCTTTACCTAGCGAACTCACTGTCACCTTCTCCTTTACCTACAAAAGCTGTGTGTGCATGCCCAGACCATAAACATACCACTGAATTATATTGTCACCAGCAATACGTACCTCTTTTTCTTTCTCCCTCCCTCATCTTTTTCTCTCCCTCCTCTTTATTCCTCATCCTTTTGACTTTTTTATCTTGATCCAACCAAGGGTTAACAAAAAATTCCCTTTCCTTGGCCACTTTCATGGTTCCTTCTCTGCCTGCACTTCAGCCCAACACATGCTTTTCAAGAGGAGAACCCAGATCATCTCAGATAATGACACCAACTATTCTAGTATATTTTATGTAAAATGCACTTCTTCATCCATTTCCCTTGCATTACTGGAAAGGAAAAAAGAAAAGAGATTAAAAAGCATGGCAAGTACTGTAACAGCAATGCCCTTTGCAAAATTACTTTCCACCTACCTTTGTGTCTGGCTGGTGTGTCATTAGACCGGGAGTCTGTGACACAACAAATTCCCCACAAGTCCCCTCTCTTGTCTTTCAAAGCTAAAGGTTCCATTTCCAAACCTGCCAGTTCCCTCATCCTCAAGAAGCCCTCTGCTAGATTCAGTCCATTTGCAGACTTTCCTTTTCTTAAAGTAATAGGCAGAAATATCATAGATGCTTTTACAAGCATTTTCTCCCTTGTAATTTTGAACTCTGAGTTTCATTTTTCAAAGCCTTATAAAATTTCCTCTCACTGGGTAAAATGATGTGACCCACTTTATACAAGGGGACAGACTAGAAGCTGTTAATGGCCCCCCTCAGGCCTTAAAACCATTTGAATAGCAGGAGCAACCTTTGAATCTCTGCCTCAGAAGTTGGCTAATGATTTAATCTTCGGCTTTTTGAAGAGGGGTTCATGTGTTGAAACTTGAATGTACATCAGATCTACTCTTTACGGAACTGAGAGTCAGCAGAACAAGGGTATCTCCACTATTCTGAAGGGAAATGAACAGACTTTAGAAACATTTTTGTAACAAAATAGCTCAGTTATTTGTAAATAAGAACTATATTCAGGTTTTTGTAAATAAGAACGATAAGAATAAAGGCAACTCTGGACACACACTGCCTTGCTGGTTCCTGCTGTAGTAGTAGATTTCTTTGCTTACTGCATGTGCCATTGTTCTTCCAGCAGCTGTCCTTGTGCTCAAGCCCTTCAGATAACCATGTCCATATAGCAAGTTGCCTCCTTTTCTTCAAGAGTAAGAAAATTGCGGTATGCTTCATTCCCTCATATGCACCCCTACCTAGGATACAGTGTGCTTGATCTCATCCTGCTTCAGCACAAGAAAGTACAGGCTGAAAGCAATCACACTCTTTCAAAGCCATTTTCTCCATCAATGATCTCCCACAGGTAGTTTCTGAAAGATCATCTTCAAATAGTGACATAATATACTCTTTCCACAGTACATGGTCACCAAATTCCTACTGCCAAAGGCTTTATCTATCCACACCAATTGTAGAACCATGATTCTATTATTTGAGTTGCACGTTATAGGAATTACTGTAGCAGGAACCAGCTGAACCAATGGAGGAGAAACCTTACAAGAAGCAGTGCAAGTGCAGCAGTGACCTGACCTGAGCTGGCTTTGGTGCCCAGTCACTCCACGCAAGACACCATCTCTCCTGCCCTGAATGACCACCATAACAGATCAAGCCCGAAGTCATGGACTAAATGAACTCAGTGGACATTTTGTGGGCATGGGAGGGAACTGGGGCTGTTTGGCCTGGAGAAGAGGAGGCTGAGGGGAGACCTTATCTCTTTCTACAAGTACCTGAAAGGAGGTTGTAGAGAGATGGGGACTGACCTCTTCTCCCTGGTGACAAGTGAGAGGAGGAGAGGAAATGAGTTCAAGTTGCACCAGGGGAGGTTTAGGTTGGATATTAGGAAAAATTTTCTCACTGAAAGGGTTATCCAGCATTGGAATAGGCTGCCCAGGGAGGTGGTGGATTCGCCATCCCTGGAGGTGTCTAAAAAAAGGGTAGACGTGGTACTTGGGGATATGGTTTAGAAGTGGTTTTGTCAGGTTAGGTTAATGGTTGGACTCGATGATCTTAAAGGTCCCTTCCAACCTTAACGATTCTATGATTCGATGACATTTGTGGACATTTTACTGACATTGTACAGTGGTGGTCCATACACTAAGGGAATGATATCTGTGTATTACATCAAAGGATGGGAAGAGGGGTGGTTAATGAGGATGTATTGGATAGCGTGGTACCTGAGCATGACATAAATGGTATCGAATAACAAGTGGATACTGTGCTGGTTTTGGCTGAGATAGAGTTAGTTTTCTTACTAATAGCTGGTATAGTGCTGTGTTTTGGATTTAGGATGAGAATAGTGTTGATAACACACTAATGTTTTAGTTGTTTTTAAGCAGTCAAGGACTTTTCAGCTTCTCATACTGTCCCGCCAACAAGAAGTTGGGGGGTACCCAAGAAGCTGGGAGGTGACACAGTTATAATCCGAGGTTCTTCTTTCAGCTTTGCTAGGAAAGTAGTTTGGTGTGTATACTAGTCCACAGCCTTCAACAGCAGGAGTTCACAACTTGGTGGATAATGAATATCAGCTTCCATATGGTAATAGAACAGGTCCAAGCATTACTACATCTGCCTGGATCTATTTTTCCAAGCAAAGTAACCAGTCAAAGAAATGTCTATTTTTTTCCAAGGTGCTATATATACATAAGTATGTACATAGGAGACAGTGAACCAAAGTGACTAGGTTCTTAAAAGCGGGAAAGTTATTCTCCCATGAATCTACATTTAAAGCTCTCTATTCACCAGACACTGTTTAGAAATGGTTGCAGATCAATAAAAAGCTTGTCTCTTCATGGAATCCTTTTCTTAACTTGTTGAAAAGCCATGAGGACAACCCTGCAAACAGCCAGAAGCCATGTCCTGTAAAATTACGCTGCAGATTTTCTTCCAGTACTTTTATTTTTCATCAGCTTCATATGAAACTTTCCAATGTGCTGTAATGGCTTTCATGGTTCATTGTTCAATCCAGTTGTACTGCACACTGAATCCAATAATAACAACTTGCAGCATTGTTAAAATTTAACTTGTTCCCCCTGTTATGTCTGATAGGTTTTTTCGATTACTAATTAATAATAGTCCTAGAAAGCAGTACAAAGCTTCTTAACAATAACAACAAAAAAATAGTAAACCCAGCATGTTTTTAATCCATGCTCAGTTTTCAGACTGTACACCTTTCCTTCCCCCTGTGAATTCAAAGCACTTGAAGTGTACTGACCCTGTTAGCACAACTCTGTTGGGAGCCACACTTTAAAACTGAAAATATCTAACTGCATATATCGATTCAACAGCCCACTGGTGTTCTGAGAAACTGAATTGCCTTTGGGAAAAAGTTAACCTTGTCATTGCATACTGACAAAACAAAAAGCTCACTGGTTAAGCTTAGCACAGGCTCTGTCATCCCCCTATAAGAAGGAACGTAAGAGACTCACAGTATGGAAATTGGAAGAAAAGTAAACTGGTGAGGCAGAGGATAAGGTGAATGACAATCAAACAAGAGCTGAACAAGAGTAGTCCAGGATGAGAACAGTGAAATATGACCGTTAGGTCAGATGAAAAGAAACTGGGAAAGATTTAAAGTGAATTGCAGAGAGGAGAACTGGAATAAGCATTGCAAAGAGGCTCATTTAGACCCCGGCCACAAAAATATGAACTCTTACATTGAGAACTGTGTGTCAGTGGAGTTTGGACTTTGCAGAAAGTGATCAATAGCAAATATCTGAGATGATTCTTGCTAGATACAAGCCCCTGCAAAGAGCAAGAGTTGCAGACACTGGCACCAGATTTTCCTCTGCATATGCTGCTTTTGGGTAGCTGAGGCTGCCAGCTCAGGAGCAGGGCTGCGAGATGAAGCTTTCTTTTCTGTCCTCACTTTAGAGACGAGGGAAGAAACTGTGGAAGATTCCTTGGGACACGAAATGGCCATTGTGAAAGTTAGAATTAGCATTACTGCCCACCTTGCTCTCACCACCTCCCCCCCCAGTTCTGCCTCATTCTTTCCCTCATGCTGTATCCCACATATGTACAGGCTTGCCCAAAATACCTAGTCCCTGTTGCCACAGGAATAACCTACACTCAGCCAAAGTTAATCTGGAAGAATGGCATTTCTAATGTACTGGCTATAACATTGACCCACTGGTTCAATAAGCCAAAGGAAGAACAGGGAAGAGGAAAAAGATTATTTGTAAAATCTGATTTCTGAAAAAAAAACCCAACCAAACCCAACCATAAAATAATAATAAAAAAATAATAAATCAAGTCCAGTCTCTCTGGAACTCAAAAATACCAATGACAAATCTAAAGTGTATGTTCAGACACAGCTTTGACTCCTGGGGCTGCGTTTCTGCCTTTGAAGTACCTTTGGGCTGATAATGAAACTGCTCTCAGCAGGAAAAAGAAAAAAAAAAAAAGAACAGAGTTTCTCAAAGAAATGAAAAAGCTTTCTAGTATCAGGCTGGTAACTAGAGCCAGTGGCAATCTGGATGTAAAACAGAATGAAAGTCTATTATGTTTTCCTTGTGAGCGGCTCCTTCCTGATACTTCAAAGACAAGAGATGACACGACTTTCTCCCCAAGATCATGCACATCTCTCCAGCAATGTCCCCTCCCGAGAAGGCACATCAGTGCCCACATCCTGAAAAATATTGCAGGATCAGAGGGAACAGCTTCTATCAAACACTCTGCATCTGGCCTGTGCAACTTCTGACCCTCTGTGACAGATATATGAGCTGATCACTGCCAGGATAACAATCTACATCTGAGAAGGCATTTGTTCCCAGCGAAAGCAGTTTAATGTTCATTGAGGAGCAGTTCACCACGTGAGATGGACAGTGTGGTGGGACAGAAACTGGCTGAGGACTCATGGGGGAACAGGCAGGGCTTTGTGCAGCCCACAGTGGAGCTGCAGAAGTTGCGGTTTTCACATAAAATGACCTCCTACAGCGGCCCCCACCTTATTCCAGCAACAGAAGGGGGAACCACACTCACAAAAGCAGCACAATCTACTACGTACCTCCCCCCAAGACACTCCCTTCAGATCCTGAGAGAATTAGGGGAAGACTTTGGCCAGGCACTAAGTGCCTGAGCAGCTGGAAGAAGAGATCCTGGGTCAACCACATGGCGAGATGAGAGGAGCCAGAGCAGCGAAAAGTAAAGGCTGGGACAAGGGCACAGGTCTTTAATCATAGAAGACACAAAGAAGCAGGAATACTCTGTGAAACAGCAGACAAAATAACACGGATTTTTTCTTTTTTTTTTTTTTTTTTTCNTCTGTGAGTCACATCCTGACCCAGACCAGCCGAGCACAGAGGTGACTCAGTCAGAAAGAAAGTGGGATATAAGCAAGAGGCACTGAGGTGACTCCACTGTGCTCTGACTGCTGAGATGAGGAAGGATCAAGCAAATATGGAGTTGCCTCCAAAATGAAAGTGCAGTGGAAATAGAAATCCCCGTGACATGGTGACCCTTCGTGTGTGCGTCTCAAGAGATACTCAGATGGGTTCCTCAGTTCCCCCTCTCCAGAAGGTTCATTATCACAAGGGTTGGAGCTCTTTTAGTGTTCTCCACCTTTTCTGCAAGGTGGGTTGTCAGTAGAAAACTCTTCCCACGGCCTCTGGCAAAAAAACAATGAAAGTGAGACTGATCTCACAAAAGCGTTAAGGCTTAGAAGCTTTGCTTTTGTGGTGTTTTCCATCTCATTTTATATATTTATTTTCAACCTGGGCTGTTCTGACATAGGGAAGGAGCATCTTTGCCTTCTGTGGGAGCTGCCGCAGCAAAGACAGGGCTTTCACATAGGTAGAATGAAGAACTTGCAGAGCAGCAGATGGAGGCATTCCCTCTGAAGGAGGAACATGAAACATAGCCCCATCCCAGCACCTGCAGCCACTCCTTTCTCTCTCTCGTTCCTAGCTGCAACACTGATGCTTTCTCCTGGTGTCACCCTATGCAGGGTTAGACCTAACTACAACAAGATCTGGGCAACCATTCACTGGCGTGTTTTCCCTCTTGGCTTGTAAGAGGAAAGAAATGAAAGACTGAGGATAAATGCTGAAGCACCTGCAAGAAGAGTGTCTGAAATGGCAGGAGGAGACCATACCTTCAGCCTTTCACCTTTTCCACAAACACAGCAAATCATCATTTCACATAAAAAAATAAGATATTCCAAGTGGAAAACACTCTTTCTTTTGCACCTTTTTGAAGAATAAGATGTTCACACCGGAATAGCCATCCCTAGACTTCCTCATTGCCATGAATGTCGCTCAACGTACATTTCACTCTGTGTCTCATCTTTCTTCAGCACAACATGATATTGAGGAAACAATTTTCTTAAATGATAGGTACACTTTCTGAGGAAAGTGCCTGTGTTTTAAGTGATTTTACTTATTAGTTGTCCTCTGTAGCAGAGCAAAATTAAAAAGTAAATAAATAAATAAACAAACCTTTCCAGTTTCTTCTTCTGATTCTCACTGAATTTACGTTCACCAGGGCCTTGATCACCAAGTGGGCGATATTACAGAATGGTAATGCAGGCTTGCAGCCATAAATAGGAAACATTGCTTGCAGAGACTAGCTGTTAAGCATTTTGGCTTCTGAAAATGTCTCATGTGGAAGATAAAATAGCTGAACAATGACAGCTGGAGAAATCAAGTTGAGAGAAGAAAAAAAGCAAGACAATCTTGACAGAGGACAACACATTAACAGTTATAATAAACTACACTCTTCTGTTAATACCTACAGGTACTGTTTCTCTTTATTTATTTGCCGTCTCAGTGCTGGAAGAGCAGGGTCAGACATTTGCACAAAATACCTTGCCCTATTAATTGGTGCACCCTGCTGAGAGAATCCAGGCATCTCTCTGTTATTACGTGCAACAAATTCTTGAAGGATGACGGGTACCATATTTCTGTTTAGAACATCAAATAGCAGGGGAAGAGTTGAATGAGGAGAATGAGCAAATAATATGTAATTTTAAATATAGCAGCCATTACATAGTTTACAGTTTTACCTTGGCTTAATGAATTCAGACCTGAACTCAATATTCAAAATGACATGAAGAAGTGTATGGTTTGTGTTTTTTTAAGTAAACAACTGCATTAAAACAAATTATTTGTGGTTAAGGTAGCATGCAGCAGGAAATAATCCATCTCAGTCTGTACCAATATTACTTAGTTTTTACAGAATTTATTAAAAATATGTGGTTTTAGCTAAACTGGACCCATTTAGAGTGGACCAAGAAATCTGATTTAGCTAACTATGTAACATGATTTTGGCACTTCTGCTGCAGACTTTGATGTCTTAATGACCGTATTCAGCATTTCATAAGCAAACTAGATTTCACTGTGAAAGTTTTGGTTTTTCCATGATCTTTTATTTGCTTCACCTCAGAAGATGTGATCCTGTGAGTCTGGCATGTGGGAAAAAGCTGACACTGCTTAAAAGCATTAAAAGAAAGGAAGTGACAGATATATACAGCAATAGTGAGAGATGACAAAGACATAAACCACATTTTATTGTGTGCTTAGATGGAAAAGATTTTGTATGTGGACCGCAGTTTCATTCCCTGCAGGGCAGAAAGTGAAAATCTCACTGTAAATTATAATTGAAGTGACAGCTGTAGTTAAACCATAGGTCATATATTAGCAGGTGTGAAAAATACAGGAACCAAGACTCACACCAGGTGTGCGACTAATATAAACCAAGTATACACAACATATGTAGCATAAGGCGTCCATATGTAACAGCAGCGTACATTAATTATATTCAGAGGTGCTGAATGTTATATGAATGTATACAGCAGCAAAGAAGAGGCACCTTTTCAAGCAGTCCAAGAACTGAAGAGAGCTTTTCTTCATTTCTTTAACTCATTGCTACTGCCCTGAAAAACCAGTGAGCCTGTACCTAATGTGGAAAGGATAGAGGCGTCACTGAAGTCTCTGACTTGCAGATCTGATAGCAGACTCCCAAGGAAAGCCAGAGATCTCTCAGAGTCAGGGAAGTTTAAAGTTCTTTGAGTCAGAATAATGTGCCCTAAAAACATTATCAGGCCAAATGCCTCTTCAAGCTTCAGAAATATAATCACCTGGTGCATGAACTGTCATGCCTTGCACCAATGTACCCCTCAGCCTCCTTCTGCTGCAAGTTCAGGTAAACACCTTGAGCATGACTTGATTCTCACCATTATAAGGAGAATAAGATCTTTGGAGTCTAAGGATCATTATGAAGAATTGGGTTTGTATTGTGAATGCGTTAATTTTCTATAGTCCTAAAGCTCCATGTATATGGAAACGTGTATGAGTGAAGCAATACAAATTTTAAAAGTGACAGAGAAGTACATAAATACCAGTTAGTCAACAGTTGTGATGCAGAGGATCTTTTACTATGCCTGTACTCCCCTAAGTAGTATTTTCTGGCCAAGTGGAACAGCACAGCTCAGCTCCATAGTGCTAAACTCATTTCCTACCCTGGGAACTACGTAGTCACATGTGCAATCTGCCTGTTGAGCCTAGGCTTTGCATGGGCTAGCACCAAACTGTACCTAGTCATTGTCAGGAGGAGAGCTAGTCAGCATAGATAAAACCATGCCAGGGATCATGCTAAAAATTTAATAGTATGGACTAGTGCCCACACTGACTGTTTCCCACCACTGTTTAGTTTTGATAATGTGCATGTAGCCCTGGAGGAAAAATAACAAATAGAAAAATATTTTCTTTTTCAGGGTTGTCTTCCTGTCCAATGATAATAACACAGGAGAACTGCTGTCTTTTGTGACTGCTGTCCACCTACAGCCTGGCTGCTGTAAAAGGCAGTTGTATGCATGTTTTTTTGGACACAAGAGATTGCAGCCTATGTTACTACTAGAGTGAAGGAAAAAAGCTCAGACACCTTGCAGATTATGCTATCAGATTTTCATGGAATAATACCCTTCACAATCAAAAGAAAATACACTGGCACTGTATGCAGAACTTTGTGTTTTATATGATCTTTATTTTGGGAGGGGAGAAAAGCAATTGAGGCAATAATGTGAATATGCATGCAGATCTCTGCATCAGGCTGGTAACCTAGCAACAACAGCAACCCAACCTTGAAAAGAATTTTATCCAACGTGCTGGTTAATACAGCAAGTCAGACACCAGGGGAAAGTGTGTGGCTAGTCTCAGCTAAGTTTTTCTGTAAATTAGGTTTGATAACATCTTTTATAGCCTAAGCCCATGAAGCAGGAGCACAGCCTCCCACAAATCTGGAAGCAGGTTTATTAATTATCACCACACTGCTGCACTGCTGGCATAAAAACATGGAGGAGGACCTATTTGCTGACAACTCTTTGCTCTTGGAGCAGTATCTCTGTTGCTGGAAAGTCCAGATTGGAGACAGAAATTCCCCAAAATTTTTGGCAGGCAATTTCTGGTGGCAGAACATTGGATCCTAAGAATAAAATGCATGAGGCTGAAGAAAATTAGCACCCTTCCTTTTCGTACCCCTCCAGATTAAAGTACATGGGAAACATCTGTTAGCCTAAATAAGTGCCGGCACAGAGATCTACTTGCATGCACAAGGTACGTGATCTTTTCTAGACACAGGTAGTAATGTCCATATAAACAGTAGCTGTTATCCTTGATTCAGAGGAGCACAGCTATATCTTACGAAGTCCAGTGGTGCTTCCAGCTCAGAGCCACCACAGAGTGGAAACAGACAAATCACTGTCCTGTCTCTTCCCTCCCTACTCAACAGAGCCTGTCTCACCAGGAAAGCTCCACTGCCAATCACATAAATTAATAAATTAGGAAACCACTGTCCGTGGTGGTTTGTTGCTACTTGTTTTCCCATCAGGCAACTTCTCCATTCTAGATATGACATCATGGCTTTGGTATTACCTGCAGCTGTTTAAATGACGAGACATCCCAAGGAAAGATGGGATTGTGTCATCACTGTGAATAAACTCTTATTCCATAAGCAATATAAACCACCTCTGTGTTAGGCTGATTTAGTACAAGACTCACCACAAACCAATTATCACAGGAAAAGTAGGCAACTGTGCACACGAATATTTGCTGCCTCACATTCAGAAAGAGCATTAAGATCTGCATAAAGAACTACCCAAGAGATGGATAACAGCAGTTCCATGCAATTACTACAACAACTTAAGAAAAAACAAGACCCAGATGCAAACATCTGTTAACAATAAGAGCTGACAAGATGCATTTATGTATTGCACAAAACATAATCAAGATTCAATCTGCTAGGTTTTATTCTCACTGTTGTTAAGAATTCAAAGTGCGTTTTCATGTACATGATCATTTTACTTAAAAAGCATCTGTCTTTCATCCATTTGTACTCAAATGGATGTATTTCACACCAGATAGATTCTGTTACTGTTACTGTTGCCACCCTTTAAGGATGTAAAAAGGTCAGCTGAATAAAATGACATTTTGAAATATTGGCAGCTACTCATTAGATCATAGGCTATTCTTACTTTCTCTGCATTGACTTTTCAACACTAGAAACTGGAGGGCCAATGTAAATCCCTTTTTTGCTGATGCAAGGAGAGTTTTTGTAAGATACAGTGCCAAAAGCAACACCAGTACAAAGCATTTGCTTTTAGGAATTTTAGTCTGAGGGATTTAGTTACGCTAAAGACAGCTTGAGAATCCTTTTGTTACACTAACTGATCAGAATGCATACTAAGAGTAGGAGGAAGGAAAAACAAGCAAAACAATATTTTCTAGGCCATGCAAGGAACCAACATATAGCTGAAGTTAAAAGAAAAATCAAGATTATATTCTATGCATTTAATATGCCTTGAAAATAAACAACCTTAATAAACCTCAGGAATATTGAAGGAATTATAAAAATTTAAAAACAAAATAAAATTGATAAATGGGATCATCACTCAATCTTACTATTGCCTGCTATTTCTTAAAATGCTTACAAATTTTGCAGGCAGCAGTCTACCCTGACTGCAGGAATCAAAGGAAAGAAACCAATACCTAAAACTGTCCTGTACTTTCATGAGTTTAGCTGAAGAATCAGGAACACTGAGTACAGTATCAGATACAATAACCTCTAGCACATATGCATATTTTTCTATATGTTCATAAAGAGAACAATGAACATGTCACATGTGAAAACATCTGAATTTTTTGATCTTCCCCTTCTGGGAGAAACCTGACACTGAATTTGACAGTGATAAAATGAACACTGAATTTAGAAGTGATGAAATGAATGGTAGAGCATAGGGAGCTGTATCACCACTCTACATTATATCAGATAAGCAGTGGATGGGGTCAGTGTTGAATGTTCCTGGTCAAGACCTGCAGAAGAGTTTACACATTTGTGCAGGAGCCAACTCCAGGTGCTTAAGCCTCTGCTTTATCTTCAGAGAAATGCTGTTTAGAGGCTGCATATCTGCCTTACTCCTGCCTATAGTCTGTACAGGGTGTGGGGAAACCATATATGAGATGCACTCTAAACTAATTCCCATGTGTCAGGAGAAGGAATCTCTGACCTGCCTCCATGACTGTGTCAGCTTACTGTGCTTACAACACATCAGTTGCCTATGGTAAAGATATTGTGCAAAGAAGGGCTCATTCTAAAAGCGTGGGATCCACACGGCAAAGCGGTGAAAAGGCACAGTGGCTATATAATCTGAATGATACAAAGCAATGAACATTGTCTGGATGGCACCACTGAAAGATGTCTCCACAGGTAAAAAGGTGAAGGTGCATCAGTACTTAGGGGGACAAAAAAACCCATGCCCAGGAGTCCTCCTTGGATATCCCACATTAGCCAAAGCCTTCTGGTGCAAAACCTAACGCTCACACATGTTGCAGATATTTCAGCTGTGACTGAAATTGGTTGATATATTTTCTGTGTCAGTTCATTCAAAAACACCTGTAGAGGCAAGTGAAACCATGTTGTTTGTCCAGAATTTGGTCTTGGAGACCTCCTTGACTCTTACTTTCCATTCTTTTTCTCTTGACCTTTCATGTGGTTCTTTATCTTCAGACAAACCCACGGGCTCTCCCTCTGCACATTCTGCCTCCTTCAGATTTTTCTCAAACTAAAAATTCATTTTGATCCCTCAGAGACAGTAATATAACCATAACCGTAAGGTTAATTGCTTTTAATGGGTACCACAGCATCAAAGAAATGTTTTCGTCCCTCCTCTCAGCTTCAGCAAGCCCCTATGAAACAAACTCTATACATGCAGGGAACAAAGGCAAAACCTCCCTGTTTCCACATTCTGTACAATTTGTACCCTTGATGACAATGTTGCTGTGAGCAACAGAAAAAGAAGGACCTTAATAAAGAGTATTTATTGCAAATGAAAGGAAGTACCCTCAGGACTTCAAAGACCATTTTACAACAGAATAGATGAAGCTCTACCTGGGGAGGCACAGGATGCAAAGCCTCTTCTTCCAGAAACCTTCAAACAAACAGGTAGGGAGAAAGAAAAGAAACAGAAAAGAAAATTATAATAGGAATCAAAAATGCAATAAGGGACTTAATCAAGGAGAAAAATGCATGAGTGTTTTCATCAGAAATGAGTATGATTGTATGATTCACTGACAAAGAACAAAGGACACTCCACGTACCCAACAAGGCAATATGCTATGGGTAATCTCAGAATCTACTTGACTGAAATTACCAAAGTTGAGACAAAATTCCAAAATGGCACTTTGAATCAGGAAGCGTGTAAAAATCTAGTGAATCCAGGGATTACAGATGTCCTCCAGGGTACATTGTGAACATCAGGGAAGATACTCAGGAGTTCAGCGTGAAGACCGAAATAAAATAAAAAGCTGCTTGTGTTTAATGTGTGCTATGTTGAAGAAAATTATAAGTATTTAAAACATTAAACTGGCATTTTTGTTCTGGCCAGAATGTTCCTATATACAGGCTCAAACTCAAGAGCATAATAACTGTTTGGTACTTCTTACATTTCCCTCTTCCCAGTATGACTTGCTCAAAATTTCCCTGTGCTTGTGTCTGAACTCATGGCTGCTTTCTAAGGAGCCTTCATTTTAAATTATCTTTGACTTTCAAATGGTTTCTATGTTTTAAACTGTTCTCTTTTTCTTTACTTCTCATTAGAAATTAGTATCTGAAAAAAAGCCCTATATTTTTTGTATATTATATAGATATTTGATAGAGAAAAGGATTAAAGTAGAATGTCGCTGGGACCACAATAAAATATTTTACTGAAAAGTACATATATGCATTAATTAAATAACTGGGGAATCCACATGAATAATTTCACAGAATGGAAATTCTTGTTCCAAACAATGGCAGAAAAATAAGCAAGAAAATTCCCCCGTCCTTCAGAAGATTGTCAGGAGTTCTGTCATTAAAGATGGGGTTTACAGTGACTTTTTGAAGATGAATTTTGAATCAGACAGTTTCTCTAGCCCAAAAATACCTCAACCAGGACTTCAGCAATAATAAGAAAACACAATTCAAAATAGCACAAAGTCCTCAGAAACAGTTTCTGCAAGGAAGCAACCTGAGTATATACACCAGAGAAGAAAACAGAATAACAAGCCCCTGCCTTCAGAGGAATGTGGCATGTCAACCTCACATCAGCTCTCCCCTGTCTTTGTATGGGAATGATGTTTAACTGCTATAGAATCATCTAAAGAGGATTTGATAAGACCTAATATGGATTAAAACTTGCTATTAGACGTAGGTCAGGAAAATAAAAATAAAAGGAAAGGAAGGATGGAAAAAAACATCACAAGAAAGAGCAGTAATAGTGGGAAATTAATGAAGAGGAAAATGGAAAAGGTAAAAATTAAGACCAGCAGAATAGGATAGGAGGAAATAGAGGCATTTGATGGAGGCATATTGTCCTAATTCAGGAAGCAACAGATGGAAGCCTGAAATACCAACATTTCCCATTGCTACCAATATCTAGAATATGATATGTTGACATAGTTTTACAGAACTCACTAGTCAGAGAAGGTGGGAAAATTTAACCATTGGCATTAAATGTCGATATTTACAGAAAATGCACAGCAACAGTATAATAGTATAATTACTAGGTTGAGTAGAAAATTGGTGAGGTCAGTAAAGGACAGAGTTATAATATATATTAAAATGGATGGGCAAGATCTTCCAAACTGGCTGGTAAAAAAAGAGTTAGAATAGCAATGACAGTATTATAGGATTATAAGGAACAAGTCACAGTTGTCCCAAAAGAAATAGAAGACATTTTTGGACATATTACAGATTTTTCTATCTTTAACTAATGCAAAAAGGGAAAGAAATTAATCAGATTGTAAAGAACTACTCTTGCCTCAGTTAGCAAATTTAAAAATTCCTGCATTGTGTCCATTTTCTTTTTGTAAAAAAGACTATATTTAAAAATCTAATGACAAAGTTCAGAAAGGTTTATGATCCAATTTAATGAAGCTGTTAAAAGGAGTATAAAATTTTGTACGTTCAGACTTATTAACTTCATCATGGAAGGCAAACCTGTTCCTTCCTCTAGAAAGAAAGCAACAATAATAATAATAATAATCATGGAAGACAGTCACCAAAAAATGCATTGTGTATGAGTCTGTTAATTAACGTTGAAGATTTTAGCCAAAACAATGGCAGTTTGACTAGATGGTTCCTAAAAGTTGTATAACCATAGATCAGTAGGGTAGGGTGTTTTTCCTGAAAACTAGAAATAATGTGGGAGGAAGGCAGGGACTGATTCCCTACTATTTTATTAATGTGTACACACACACAAACATGATGTTTTCACATACACTAAAGGCTCTAGGCATAATTTATTGCATCCTTTGAATACAAAGAAATTTACTTGTCTAAAAAGAAAGGGAATTTCTATGGACGCCTACGACAGTGTGCTCCACCCCCACCCCCAACCTGACCTTTATCTCCCGTAACCCTGCCCAAGCGATAACCACCCACAGTGGTCATGGTTGCATCTAGTCATGATGGCTGCATCCAGCTCAACATGGTTTCAGGGACACATATAACAACGCAATAGCCAAGGGTTAACTTGAGCAATGCACCCACCTCACCACAATACCGGTACTGTGGTCAATATGCAAATATAACCATAAGTCAGTCATTTTACACCCATAAATGATGAACAGCCCAAGAGCCCTTTGAGCTCTCCTGCATGGCAGTGGGCTGCACACCAGGATCTCCCCTTGAGTAGGGACACCCTCAAGGTTATTTCTCAAGATTGAGAGATTCTTTGCCACAACAGTGACTAATAGCATGCTAAACTTTGAAGCTTCACAAAGATTGTATCTTAAAGTGATTGTGAACATATAATCCTTTAGACATAAACCGTTGACCAAGCCTGGGACTGGGATTGGATCCAGCCACTCCCAGACTCCTCTCTAAGAAGGAATTTAGGAAGCAAGGGGTGGGTCCTCTCTGAACTCAATGGGAGGGTCTCCCTGACAACTCTGTCTGACCCTGTCCTCCATGCAGTAAATAACCAAGTGTGCCTTGCCATCGAATCTTGTTAAACCACTGTCACATTTACTATCAAACTTTAAATCGCTGTTATATATCAATAAAAATATTGCTGCTTCTCTCTTACGAGTGAAGTGCATTATTCCATCTGTGACAATGCCATTTTGGGAGCAAAATTGGCTTTGGTGTTAAGTTCAGGATGGAAACGTTTGTTTTCCGTAAATATCCTTGAGTTTCCATACTCATTAAGGGAACCTCCTCAGATGAGCATATAAAGCAAACACTAGTGACCACTGTGGATACTGATGGCGCTCTCAGCCACGAAAGCCCTGGCTTTTTTCATTAGTCTCAGATACAAAGGAAAACAGACTACTCAGGAAACGTGCATAAGCAAGTGTTCATTCACATGGGATTGCTGCTTTTGTACTACACCATGCTTGAAAACACTGTTTCTCCATATGTGGATAATGTTCTATCTCCAGTTATAAAATCAGGCAGAAAAAAAATAATTAGCAAGAAGTGCTAGTAATTCTGAGAGGGTTAAGTAGGGTTTATATGTGTATGTCATTTGAGTGGGTTAAAAGGCATGCATTGTGCTGGAGAAGCAGTGGAGGTAATGACTTCATTTTCCATAAACAGCGGTTATACAAAAAGGTTGAAATACTCTCAGCTGAGAGGATCAAAATAAATAACCTTGTGAAGGTTGGCTGTGGCATTTCCAAGATCTACAGAACCTAATGTTTCAGATATTGTCTTCCAACTTCTCACCCTGTTATGACCCCAGATTTCTCCTAAATGGCTGTCTGAATCAGTTTTCTGGTTAAACATTCAGTTCATCCTGTCTCTGGTCTTTCCTTTTGTATAATCTTTTCAGAGGCTGAGGTGTAAGGCTTCATTTTCCACAGACTTGCTGATAACAACCCACTGGATATCACTTCCTTTGGAAAGATGTCGTAGCACCTACCTCATGCTGTTCTTGTGTATTTTACAATTTAGAGAGATTTTGATTATTTTTGATTGTTTGAACACAATATTAGCAACATAATACTAACAGAATGGAATACAAGTATACAGACTTTTTTAAAAGTCAAAAAGCTTTATAATCCTCTTCAGACATTAGGAGTTAGACAGAAATTATAATTATTCTGGAAAAAGATTCAATCTGTGGACACTCTTTGTTGTCATATTGCATTTTGCTTTGGGTATTTATCCATATATACGTCACATCTCCAAAATTTGAAGGGTTTTTTTTCCCCAGTAGGAAAAAGTAAGGAATAGTAGAAAAAGGACAAGACCATCATTTATATATTATTAACACAAAAAAATTACCTCCATCCCATTATGGGCTGGAGAGGGATGGAATTTAAGGGATTGAACATGTAGATATTGTAGACCAAGCTTGAACCAAATTTTGAAGCTATTTCTGGAAGCAGATGAGAAATATCTGTAAGAGTGTGGAAGGGAAACTACAAATGTGCAGACGTGTTTACCACTGTAAGTAGTAGAATAGTGTAAAATTAATGAGGTAGTCAACGTCTAAACCAACGAGTGACCACTTTCCTGTGCACATACACAGTCTTCAGAGTCAGAGTATAAATATAAATTTCAGAGTAGAAGAAGTTGTGAAGTAAATTCAGGGTTAAAACTGTGGTTTAACTGTGACTATGCACAACAGTGAGCAAGGGAAGTATTAGGGCAGCTGAAATGATACAGTGTCTTGAGGCATTACGCTCAACAATATAGTGCATATAGCCATTAAGCAAAGAAGGATAACAGAAAGATGGAAGTTAACAGGTTTAGATTTCTTAGCACTGGGAAGAAGAAAGCAGCATCTCTCATGGTCCCTGACGGCCTGAAGAGAAACTGGTCACTTATTTCAAGATATATTGACTGACATGGGCAATCATGATAGGAATCACTATTAATTTTTACAGTTCTATTACTAAAATCACCAGAATTACCAGTCAGCTGCAACTGCCTCAGAACTTTACACCAAAAAAAGGGTATTTATTCACTTACTTGTCCCTTCCATTAGAAGAAAAGCAGATCAAGAACAGAAGGTTTCCTATGATAAAGTCACGGGCATTGAAAAGGAGAACTCTGTATCGTGCAGTGTTTCTTACATCAGCCTAACATTTTCTCAGCACTGCTGTAAAGGGATCCCATCAATGAATTCAGGACCTATCCTTTGTTTCTCTCATATCCGCTAGATGCCTAAAAGGTTGCTAAGGGATGAATCTAAGTCACGTTCAGGGAAAAAAGCAAACACAGAGCTCCCACACCAAGCACTGAGAATGCCTTTCCAGTACATGTTCATTATCATATTCATGTCAATTTCATTTCAATTACCTTTTTGGGAAAAAGAGAGATTAGGAAGACAGACATTGGAACATACTCAAACTGCGCTTTCACTTTTTTTTTTCCAAAGAAGAAAGAGAACATTTTCTTAGATTGAATTTGGTTTAATAATGTTATCTTGTGTCTATTCATTTTCAGAAGTTCAGCAAGGTAGGTAGGTGGATGAAACATTCCTACCATAAAGAACTGGAAATTATTAGTTCAGACACCATATCTAACACACTGACTGTTCATTTTCCATCCACTCCAAGTACTTCAAAGCATGGTCTAGGCCATTTCTTTCACCTACACCATGACTGTAAAGTTCAACCAATGTCCAGAAAATCAGTTTTTAACACTGGGATATCCCCTCACACAGACAAGATAAGTTGGATGTTGGTTTCAGAACTGATCAGTGACCCAAGGTCCTTGTACCTTGTCTGCATCAATGTTCAGAAATGTAGTGGGTCTTTTCTCCAGACCCTGTTAAAGTTAAGGAGGAGGTAATCTTTCTTCGAGTGCTCTGTGTCCAAGATATATGTGGAATTAAGGCTTCCTACATGGCAGTGACAATACCTAAGATCCTAACACCAGCTAGTCTGGCCTACTGTCAACACGGAGGTTTGCTAACTCAGTTATGCCACACAGAGGCAGCCTTTCTCCCAGTTTCAGAAGAAGGTACCAAGGTACAGAAGACTGCACATCTTCAAAAGCAAATGATGTCTCCTCCCCTGTGAAATGCAGCTTACACAAGCCTTCCCTTATGGAGAAACTCAGCTAGAGAGGCTGAGACTCCTTAGCATCGTTTTTCTGGAAGACTAGAAAAACACAGAGCACCTCTATGATGTGTTGTATATTTAATTAAACTTAGTCCTTGTCCCCTTGTCCCTGCAGAAAACAAATGGCAGAAGAGACCACAGGACAAGAGAAATATGGCAAACATTTGGAGATTTGCTCCATCTGAGCTCAGTTTATAGCTTATGTTGAACACAAGCTGCTTCTTATTGTTTCTGTGCTTATACAATACAGTGCTTATACTACACAAAAAGAGGACACTGATTGCATAATTTTTCAAAGGTTGAGTTAATAATGACAGAAAATACAGTCAATTTTACCTGAAACTCTTTCACTTTCTCCTTTTCACTTAAAAAAAAACAAAACTCCTCCCAACTTTCTGACACTCACTTCCTTTGAAAATAATAAATCATATACTTGAAAACTTTTGTTCGCTCCAATACTTCTGTTTACGTTGGCTGCTGTTTTACTCCAGCATAGGAAATGCAAGATAATATCCAGTCTGTCAGCATACTTTTCAACTGTCAGACCAGATCAGAGGAGCTGACATCATGCATATTTGTTATTACACCTTAAATGCTGCATCTGCTACTGCAATCATCTAAAGAATTAGAAAGATAATTCTTCTGCTCATGCACAAACCCCCAGCAGACACAATGCTCAGCAGTGCCCTTCAGGGTTTGGGGAATGGATGCAGAATCATCCTGTTGTAGCCCCAAAGCAGCAGCAGAATAGCCCTTGGGCCATATATTTGCATTAAGGATGACGCTGAACTCTGCCACCCTCGAAAACAGCAGCTTTATGCTTCAGATAACATGATGCCTCTCATGATAGCCCCAGTAACACTATGCATCTGCCTCCAAATTAATCCCTTCCGAGGTGCGCCATATGTTCAGTCGTCTCCAGAGTGCTTAAGACTATAGACAAAACACAAAGACACTACTTTGCACGAACACCCTTACACGGCAGTAACGCAAGGCCTGAGAGCAATCTGCTCTACTGCCATGAAGAGGAACAATGCTTCAGCCGTTCACACATACATTAACACACACCATTACAGGTTCCTACGTTACTTATCACAGTTAAGCGTAGTTGAAAATTCCCAACAAGAAAATTACAAAGACTGGAATTTGGGGAAAAAGCTTTCACTTTAATTATGACTTGCCTTTAAATATCCGTCATGAAATATATCAGTATTTTGAACAAAGCCACAAATTTCACCGTTGTTATAAACTCTGAATAACAAATTAAACTCAGATAACTGAGGAGCATGTCCCAAAAATTGTGTATTTTGGTTGGTGTTTTTTTTTGTCCCCAAAGCTAGTTTTAGATGTTGTGTAGGACAGAAAAGAGAAAGATCTAAATTTGCATCTGCTTTGGAAACTGAAGCCTTAAGGTCATTGAAAGTCTACCGGAAACACAGTGATAAGTAAAACACCTTTGTTTATATATTTATATATAGAGAAATTACACATATATGCATTTATATGTCCAGAAGAGATCATTCCCATTTGGCTTCCCTGCAGGGCAAAAGTGGGAAAATGTGAAGCCTTTCACTCTATTTGGAATGAAAAATCATTCTCAACATGTTGTAAAATGTCAAAAAAGTCAAGGGCTCCTTCAAGCCCTATACCTACTTATTACCACACTGATAGACGTGTCTCATTGGCAAACATCCTCCTTGAAGTTCAGGTTCCCTCTTTCTCCCATGTCCTCCTTGTCAAGCACTTCTCCATGTATTAATAGCTCAACATGATTTATTTACAATATTATCAGAGTCCTTAAAACATCTCTCACGATCTTTTTCAAAGAACCCAGAAGTCAAGGCAGTGAATAACAAAAAGATTATGTTAAAACCAAAAACACATTAAAAACAAAACTTCCAGGTTGGATACAGGTTGTTGTGAGTCTGATCGGGCTTTCTGTGAAGGAAGAATACAGAAGCACCAGGTTCTCTTGAGATAATTGCTCTAGTGGCTCTAGAGAAGAAGCATTGCCCTCAATGCTCTCCAACAGACCAAAGGACAAGGCTGTCAGCTCAGGGAGGGCATCTGAAGAATGTTGCTCCTCTTGGGCAGCTATACTCATCAAAGAGGATGCAAGACATGTCTGGCAGCTATAGACTTTACCACCCTTTGATCTCATGCCGTCTTTGAAGATCCTGACTACCATTAGCGGGAGCTTACTGAACACAGCACATCTTCACAGGGTAAATCCCAGACATATAATGTAGATTCACACGAACCTGGCCTAGGGATAAAAAAAAGTCCTTCAGACAAAAAATGTGTCTAAGCAGGTGCAGTAATTTTAGGAGCTACAGTATTAAAGCTAATTTAAAGAAAAAGAAAGTAACCAATTAAGAACAAGTTAAGAACTTATGGATAACCACAGACAAATCCACCTCGACTGAGGATGCCGTTCCTACTTATCTGAACTGAAAACAAAGAAGGCTGACAAAAAAAAATACTCTTACTGGGTATTTACTCAGAAAGGTTTTAATTATGGATAGAATCTAACAAGAAAACCAGCCTCTTTCGGGCTCCTAGCTTCGAGGTTAACACAATTCCTTGTGTTCAACAAAATTAGTGCACCAGATTGTGTTCAACACAGTAATATAGACACAGACAGACAGGATTATCTATGCTGATCCTAAGAGATGCCACAATGACTTGTGGAATGTATTGCAAAATTTATGGAAGAAAAGGATGAGCTGACAAATAGACAATGGATGGTCAAAGTACACTGAAAAGCCAAGTAGTCTTTGCAATTCGAATATCTTTTTGAGAGCAAAAGCTTTGAAAACAGTGATGAAAATATTCACAGATAGATTTGCATCAAGAGACCTGATATACTCTAAGACTGATGGCCTGAAATCAAGGACTGTCAAAACTGTCTGGTCCCCAAACTGGGAAAAAAAGTGCTAATGTTCATTTATTTGCAGAAGAGCATTTTTTAATTTATTTTAGGAATAGTTACGGGTGTAAATATTATTCTATTCCTTTCCAATTCTTCTTCTCCTCCCTCCTCTAACAAAACACTGTTTACTAAGTCAAATTAAGTCAGTTTTTAAACTGACAATTTAAATTAAATTGATGTGCAATTTGAATAATTACAAGCAGTGAAAAGCATACAACACATCCCAGTTACCTGCTTAGCAGTGACTCTTGTTTATCAAGTGTCCCATAGCACATAAGCCATGACCATGCATACTCTGCATGCAACCAAGAAACATAAAACTTTTGAGCTGCACATATTTCCACTCAATTTCTAATCATGGTGCTACCAAATCTCAGTACTTCACAACACTTCTCACATTTTCTTTATCAGATTGTTAAAATGAGAATACTTTTTTTTTTTCTGAAGCAGACTTCATCTTCTTATTTCATCCTCAGCCTGAAACTGAAGTGGTAAATACAGCTAGATCAGGGTTTTGGCTGTTCAAAAGTACATTTTGACTTGCAGATATCAGTAATACCATAAAGAGATTAACAGGACCATGGATAGGGCTTGAGTGAAATAAGCTGCAAACACTGAGTTGCTGAAGGCTCACAACCTGCTTGAGTGTAACTTTCTCACAAAATTAATCAGACACTATATCCTACAGCTATCAGTTTCAGAGTAATTTGCCTGGTTTTCATGGAAATAGAAGTTTGAGCCTCAAGTAGCCTCATGATTTTTATCGATACAAGCGATGATAAAGGTGAAAAAGATCACTTAATCCATCTAAGCACTGATGGTAAGAAACAAACTAATTAGTAAGACCATACCTAATCAACAAGTGCTTTCTTAAGGAGACAAGCCACAGTACAGTGATAGTTTTTCAGGCTGTTAAGAACTGTGGAATTTCCTTTGAAGGTACTTTTACACTGAGTATGCCAAGGATTTCTACCTCTGTTCTCAGGGCTATTTCCGGACTGTAAAAGGCACACGTCATGTTCATCAACCGTGTGGCAGATGAGAACTTCAGAAATGTGCTTGAACAGCTGAACCCTTCTCAGAAAGCTTTCTCCCACTTCTCAATATAAAGGGGAAGGTTAGATGCCTGGACTATTTGAAGTATCATCACCTACAAGAGGTGCTCAGCCCTTATGGCTCCCAAGGGGTAAGTGTGGTGGTGCATCATTTCAACACATTCTCAAAGTTTTTGGTGTTTTAATTCCACTTCTTTAAGTTGTTTTCTCTGTTGTTCTATTTAAAACAATAACAACAGTTCAGTAGATTTGAGCCCCTCTATCTCATCCTGTAAGTCTTGTACATTTCAAGTACTTTCTCCTCTTTCTTGACAGGTAGCTTCTAGACACACTCCTAACATTTTACAGGTATTTGACATGGTTATGATTTATCAGTGATCCAAAATTTATTAGTGATTTAGGGTAGATCAAGAGGTTAAATTTTAGCAGCACTTAATCATTAACTGGTTTAGGGGTTTACAAAGTGATATAAAAAAATAATTGAACAGCAACTTAATTACAGATTCAAAGATGGCAAGACTTACACTAACTTACTATAAGGTATTCCAACTGAATACATATACCACCTTCAGTGTTCTCCATCTCCTCTTAATCTTTATAACACTCAATGTATTTCTGTATATCCCACTGTCCCACTCAATCCACTGTCCCAGTGTCCCACTGTAACAAGGTGATCCTACTTGAGCATCCTCCCTCTGATAATGTTTAATGAATTTGCTGAATGGTTGAGTATCAACTGACACCTTTAACTGGCAAACAGGATGTTCAAGTTTCAGCTTGAACTTCCAGCAGAATCCTGCATCCCCATTGCCAGGAATGGCCCCAAGCAAATACCCTGGCAATTCTGGCTCTCCAGAAGCTGCTCATAAACACCTGTAGCAGTAGCTCTTTTCCTTCCAATTCCCACTAAAAACACCCACAACGCTTATCTCAGGTAGCTATTCTTAACAATATCCCACCTGCAATGACAACCAGTTATTTTCCTCATTTTCCTTGTGCTCGCCCACTCCCCAGTGTCCCTTCCCTGTCTGCTCTGCCTTTTATCATCACACACAGTTCCCCAGGACAGAGTCTATTTTTTTTTTTATTCTGGACTAGAACAGCAGGATTACAATCCATGCTTAGGGTCACAGGTGTCATAATAATAGATAGCAATAATAACAAACATGTATTGCTGGTGTATGCATCAACCAGTGCTTGTTCTCAAAGTGATATTTTGCATGCAAAGGGAAAAGCTTATAGGAGTACAAATAACATCCAGATTAACAGTGTCAAAAGCAAACTAAGGCTTATATGGGATCCAAATCCATAATATGTTTGACTTTGAAAAGGCTAAATTCATCCTCTAACCATCAATGCTTGCAACAGACCCCACTCTGTCCCTGGGAACACATTGTCAATTTACTGTTCTGACAGATGAGCGTGAAGATGAGGAAATGATCCAGAAAAGTGGCATTGATTTTGAAGAGCAGATGAATTTGCCAGTCACTGCTTGTTGCTAAGCTGCAAAAAAAAGCCTTCATCAGCTCGCAGCGTGTCACTCACAAATATCAATGAGACATGGTATTTACAGTGTTTGTGTAAAGCCCAGGGAATGATTTAGACTGCATCCTTCCACTTAGAGCAATTTGAATAAGACCTTAAATACCAGGAGACTCTTCAGCCTCTTTGCTTGGTTTCACAAAATGAGCTGTGTGATCTTTTTCTTTGGGCAATTTGTGCTTTTCATCTGTGGACTGTGATCCATTTACACAAATGTAGGAAAGGTATTTTAGGGAAATGGAAAACTATATGACTTGAACAAGTCTGCAACATACACTGCAAGCAGGTGTTTTTCAGATCCTCCTCTTACGAACGACATGCCCTTTAGAGGCCAGCCTGGAATTTGTTAACAAGAGCTGGACAGTAAGATGCAGCCAGAATAAAAAAAAATTATGGCAAGCCTGTGTAAGGAAACAGACTAACTAGTCTATTCTTTTCTCCATTCTCTAAATATTATGCATCTATAACAAAATCCAGCTGATGACTTTTCCCCACGCTCTGTACGTCCCCAGAAACTCTGATGCGAGACACACTCCTCACAAGCTTCAACACAGAAAATTTCCACTTGCTTTGTATCCGGGGGAAGGATGAGCTGGCTCCCCCATCAATACAAAACTTTTAACCCTTTCACAGAAGAATCACTGGATAATACACAGTAGCAAAGGAGGAGGAGGTTTCAGAGTAAATGGTGCCCAGCTCCTGTAGAGGCCATGGATTCACCCAGCTCTGCAGACAGAGCCTGAGGCCAACAGGTAATCTATTGATAAAGAATAAGCATGTAAATCCACAGGTAGCAGCTGTTTCTTTCAAGACAGGCTTCATGCAAACAGGGTACTGTGTTATTATGTATGATGAGTACTATGTGTCATGGCTAACGGCGTGCAGAAGCAATTTAAAGCATTAAACTCAGCACTGACATAAAGACTTCCATACACCCCTTTTCTCTTTCCCCTTTTCACACCTCTCACCCCTAGGCTTACAGACAGCATTTTTTCACAAGCATCAAGAACATTTGTAAACAAAGTAGAGAGCGGAAAACTGAAGTACAAAACTGTCAAGTGATTCATTCATTCCTAAAACATGTCAGAAGCTGTGCAGACTAGGAGGTGACAAAGCATTATTTTCAGATGCCCTAACTTCCAACCAAGAACCCTTTCTTTCCTACATTCATTCTAAGGTCTCGTTTTCCTGCTTCATTTCCAACGCTGCCAGATTTAGGGGCATAGTTAAAAACACCCAGCTCTAGTAACAATAGCTTCATGTCTAAATGCCCCTTTTAACAAACAGGAATTTATACTATATTCCAAGAGAATCATTTTTAAATAGTATGGAGAAAGAAGACACAGACTCACACAAACATTATAGATATAATTTGATCTCTAGCCAGTTTAGATCCCCACTGTAGCAATGAATACACATTCGAAGAGAAGAAATAACTCCCCAAAACCTTAAAATGCAGCACTTCAGCTTGACAAAAATAAGGAAGTTCTAGCTCTGAAGGCAGAATTACAACAGCATGGAAGATAAAAGATTTTTATTTCTTCATAAGAGGATAAAAACAAGCTACCCAACAAAAGAGGATGACGGGTCCAGAGCAAATATCATGCCTTACCAACAAAGCTTTAAAATCCTCTCTTCCTTTCCTCCCAGGCACCCTGTACACCTGCATAAGGCATTTTGCCATCCATCTGAGCGATAAGCAAGTGCTAACGGCAAAGTTTTTCACAGAGGGTCACTGAATGGGGTCCAGAAAGAAATGCCCCACTCCCATCACCTGCTTTCTCCTCCAGCCAAAGCTGGATGGACTCATCCTTGGCTGCCTTCTCCTGTTCCCTCCTGTCTCTCCATGTGACCTGCACAGCTCCAGTGCAGGGACAGAGTAGGAAGGAGAGGTGATGAAGTAAGTCAAAGCTATCAGTCAATCTCATCAATAAAAGTTGCGTAAATCAAGAGCAAAAGCTTTTGTTTTGCTTGAAACCAGGAATGGAAGAGACCCTGAACTCACCCCTCGTTGTTATGGCTGCTCAGAGAGCCAGAAATGTCCACACATCAATGGAGTTAAAAGGAAAGATTGTAAGAACCAGATGTTGTGATATTTTTTGGATGCAATCACGTATCAGACCACAGTGCTTAACAGCTCCTATCCAAAGCTAATTTTTGAGGGAACAGAACTCACATCATGCACATGTTTACTGGCTTTTTGCCGAGTCCTGTGCAGCACAGAAAACAAGAGTTTTTCTAAAATTGGTTTGGCTGGTTCGGTCATTTTGGTTTAAATCCTTTTATTAAAGTTCACACAGAATTACATTCTTACTGCAGAATTATACCAAAATGCCTGCAAAGGAAATCATTTAACTATACAGGAGGTCAATGTCTCAGTTTTGTTCAGTGATTGATTTTATTTTTCATAGAGATTACTACCAGCATATTTCTCTTACTCACTCTGAATTTTTCAAGATATTTTCATGTAGGGATAACATTCCTTCTGTTATTTTTGCTTTCTTTCTTTGAGATTAATGCGGCACAAAGGACATAAAGTCTTCCTCATTTCGTTCATGAAGATCCACAGCAAATTCACCAGTGGGATCTGTAGTAACTTTCTTGGCAACCCAGAAGGCATATTGCCACATAGAGACAGAGGCACTGGGAGCACTTTTGTACTTGATTTTTATTTCCTGCACACTCTGCAGCATCATTTCACCTGGGGCCCCAAGGAGATGGAAGAAGGAGCACACCCTGACTTCAGCACAAAGGCCCAGACACTTACATCTCTGGGTGTTACCTGCTTAGAAGTTTGCAGGTTTAGAAGAGAAGGAGGAGAGTGAAAGAAGAGTTTGCCCACAAATGGAATCAGTTCTTGATGGCCCAGGTTACACTGAACATTGCTGTGCAAAATCACTTTTCTGTAGAAATCCTGATCCCTTATCATGTCTTGAACCACTCAGAAATGTAAGGTTTTCTAAATGACCTGCTTTATTTATCTAGCTACATTTTACTCAGTCCAGCAGCAAATACCCACAAATATCCAATGTTCAGCAGCTTGGCTGTTCAGACCTCAGATGCTATTGATTCTTGTCCTCCAAGATCTCATATTTCCAGAAGATAAACTTTTCAGCTTGAAGTTTCACTGTGTTCTTCTTTCTTTTTCTTTTCCCCCACACGCTAGTTTAGTAAAATCCATTAAACATCCAGCCAGCAGAGCAAGGCTTCATTTTGACATGTCATAGAATGTTTAGTGGATATATGTTTTTCAAAGAGCACTTGTTTTCTTCATTTCTCAGAACTTAGAGAATCACAGAATCACAGAATGGTCAGGGTTGGAAGGGACCGCTGGACATCATCCAGTCTCACCCCCCTGCCAGAGCAGGGTCACCTACAGCAGGTTGCACAGGATGGCGTCCAGGTGGGTTTGGAATGTCTCCAGAGTGGGAGACTCCACAACATCTCTTGTCAACCTGTGCCAGTGCTCTGCCACCCTCAAATGAAAGAAGTTCCTCCTCCTGTTAGGATGGAACTCCCTATGTTCAAGTTTGTGCCTGTTACCTCTTGTCCTGTCACTGGGCACCACTGAAAAAAGACTGGTCGCATCCCCCTGGTACTCTCCCTTTAAGTATTTATAAGTATTGATAAGATCCCCCCTCAGTCTTCTTTTCTCTACACTAAAAAGCTCCAAGTGCCTCAGCCTTTCCTCATAAGGGAGATGCTCCAATCCCCTAATCATCTTAGTAGCTCTTTGCTGGACCCTCTCCAGCAGTTCCCTGTCCTTCTTGAACTGGGGAGCCCAGAACTGGACACAATACTCTGGATGGGGTCTCACCAGGGCACAGCAGAGGGGGACGATGACCTCCCTCGACCTGCTGGCCACATTCTTCTTGATGCCCCCGCAGGATGCCATTGGCCTTCTTGGCCGCCAGGGCACATTGCTGGCTCATGGTCATCCTGTTGTCCACCAGGACTCCCAGGTCCCTTTCCACAGAGCTGCTCTCCAGGAGGTCAGCCCCTGACCTGTCCTGGTGCATGGGGTTAGTCCTCCCCAGGTGCAGGACCCCACCCTTGCCCTTGTTGAATTTCATTAGGTTCCTCTCTGCCCAACTCTCCAGCCTATCCAGGTCACGCTGTATAGCAGCACAGCCTTCTGGTGTGTCAGCCACCCCTCCCAGTTTAGTGTCATCAGCAAACTTGCTTTCTATCCCTTCATCCAGGTCATTGATGAATATATTGAACGGGACTGGACCCAGTACTGACCCTTGAGGGACACCACTTGTTACTGACCTCCAACTTGACTCTGCACCACTAGCCACAACCCTCTGAGCTCTACCTGCCAGCCACTGTTCAATCCACCCCACTGTCCATTCATCTAACCCACACTTCCTAAGCTTGCCTGTGAGGACAATGTGGGAGACAGTGTCAAAAGCCTTGCTGAAGTCAAGGTAGACAACATCCACTGCCCTCCACTCATTCACCCATCCAGTCATGCCATCATAGAAGGCTATCAGAGTAGTCAGACATGAATCCTTGCTGAAACCATGTTGACTACTTCTGATAACCTTCTTTTCCTCCAGGTGCTTTGAGATGATTCCTAGAACAAGCTGTTCCATCATCTTTCCAGGGATGGAGGTGAGGCTGACTGGTCTGTAGTTTCCCGGGTCATCCCTCTTGCCCTTTTTGAAGACTGGAGTGACATTGGCTTTCCTCCAGTCCTCAGGCACCTCACCTGTTCTACAGAACCTCTCAAAGATGATGGAGAGCAACCCAGCAATGACTTCCGCCAGCTCCCTCAGCACTCGAGGGTGCATCCCATCAGGCCCCATGGACTTGTGGATAGCCATTTTACCTAACAGATCTCTAACCTGTTCCTCTTCAACCAAGGGAAAGTCTTGCTTCCTCCAGACTTTCTCTGTTACCTGCAAAGTCTGGGACTCCGAAGGGATGGCCGGAGCAGTGAAGACAGAAGCAAAGAAGGCGTCCAGCAGCTCCACCATCCCTGCATCATTTGCCACCACTGCACCGGTCTCATTTAACAGCAGGCTTACATTTTCCCTAGTTTTCCTTTTGCTTCCTATATATTTAAAGAAACCTTTTCTATTGGCCTTGACATCCCTCGCCAGGTTCAATTCCAAGCCTGGAAGATCATACATCAAGGCAAGAAGATCATACATCAGTGAGGACTAGGTCTCTGAGAAAGACTTCGTCTCCTGCTACAGGGCTTGAAGGTACTCTGATGCATCTCGTGAGGCTGTAGTGTGTGTGGCTTATGGGTGGTACAACACTGCGCTGGTGTTACCTGCCAGTTCCAGCCTGGCTCAGTGCCGTACCACACCAATACTCCTCGTTGGAGAAAAAGCTTTTCCTCAGTCATGTGTAGTGAGAAAGTTCAGCTGCTCACAGATCATAGGTATCTCTGCGTCATGCCTTCAGTGCCAATGTGTCTTGTGAAGGAGCAGGTTCTGAACTCTATAACATAAATATACCTTGACAGTACATACAATGTCTAGCACAGCTACAGATTTGACACCTTTGTTGTGCAACCACTTGTTGAACTAAAGATTTCAGCGTAGTAAGTAGGAAATCCAGCACATTTCAGGGTGGGCTGATGACGTCCTATTTTACACTTATGAGTAACTTCATGTCTCCAGATCACTTCATGGACTGATGCTGAACTCCAGAGTCTCAGATCAAGCTGAGCAGAACAGATTAAAACCTGTTGCCATGTAAACATTAAGATCTTAGATGCTAAAATACCCAAGTTGATCTAATACTATAAAGTACCTGGTAGATACTGTGTGGTAGATGAATAATCCTTTACTGAAGCCCACACAGTGCTACCATCTCTTTATTTATTTATTTAAAGGTAGAATTTTTTTCGCATACTTATACAGGAGATAGGTGGGTTTAGCTCTAGAAATAGCTACAATGAGATACAGATGAGTAACATTACAAGCCCATTAAGGTTTCATATTTTTTTTTCTCTTTAGCAACCTGTGGGAAGTCCTGATTTTCACTGTTGACTTTAGACATTTTTACTGAGCAGTCTAAACTTAAATTGTTGTAATAAATTAAGGAAGCCTGAGTAGCCTTTTAAGGATAACAATTATTCCAACACACCATTTCTTGTTATTTTATTTTCAGCAAAATTGGTATGTCAGTGGATTTACTTAAGGCTGCAAGATAGATGTCAGAAGGAGTAGAACTGGTTGTGAGATATACGACCTCCAGGAATTACACAGATTGGCACGCATGCTTCACAGTGTATATTTTTATTTTTTTTTTACTTAAACATCCAGTTCTGGATGCTTAACAGGATGCTGAGTACTGCACGCGGCTCTGGAGCCCTCAGCACAGGAAAAACATGGACGTGTTGGTGCAGGTTCGGAGAAGGGCCATGAAAATGATTAGAGGGCTGGAGCACCTCTCCTATGAAGACAGGCTGAGAGTTGGGTTTTTTCAGCCTGCAGAAGAGAAGGCTCCAGGGAGACCTTATAGCAGCCTTTCAGTACTTAAAGAGGGCTTTTAAGTAAGATAGAGACTTTTTACCAAGGCCAGTTGTGACAGAAGAAGGGGAAATAGTTTTAAACTGAAAAAGGTAGGTTTAGATTTGACAAAATGAAGAATATTTTATGATGAATGTTTTGAGACGCTGGAACAGGTTGCTCAGAGAAGCTGGGGATGATCCATCCCTGAAAGTGTCCAAGGTCAAGTTGGACAGGGCTTTGAGCTACCTGAACTAGTGAAAGATGTCCCTGCCCACAGCAGGAGGGTGGGAACTAGATGATCTTTAAGGTCCCTTCAAACCCAAGCTTTTCTATGATTCTATGAAGCCATCCTTATTTACTCATTCACAGCCTTACGAGTATAAGAACATGAGGACGGCCACAAGTCAAATAGAATGTTCATCTAGTTCAGTATCCCACTTGCACTGACGCTTGTTCATAGAAGAATTTAGAAGAAGGTCAGCCATGTAGTGATATTACCCTGCCATATTCTCTCAGTCTCCAGTGATTTGCAGTTTAGAGGTTTCCTGAAGGAAAATGATGTCTTTATTTTAATAACCCTCGATAGACTTTGCCATCCTAAATTTCTTCAGAGCCTTCTGTACCTGAAAATGTTTAGCCTCTGGAGCATGCTTTGGTGAAGAGTTACAGTTTAATTATAAGTTATATGAAGAAATATATCCTTTTCCTTGTTCTGTATGGATTGCAAAACACCATCACTTCTATATTGGCTATAAGACCTGATAGTCTTTCAGAATCTCTATTATTCCCACAGTTCAGGTCAACTTCCTACTATTGTACCTGCAGAAACCTGCATGAGTTTTCTAATATCAAATTTCTATAAACAGTGATGAAACTTTTTTCATCTCCAAATTCAGATGAATTTCAAAAATTTAAGCCAAGTCTGGTAAACAAGTTCTTCTGGGTTTGTTTTTGTTTGTTTGTTTGTTTGCTTTCTGCTTTTAAATCTGCCTCCTTTTCTCTGATCTTGTCTATCATCCCTACCCTTTCCTGTACATTGCCTTTCACTGTTTGAATGCCAAACTAGACCATAAACAAGTGGCAGTGGGAATTCTTCTCCTCTAGCAGTTCATATCCAACCAGGGAAATGTGATTTTGCTCTAGTGCCCAATTGGGATTCAAGAGACTTTACTGCCCTTAATGGAGCTACCTTCATTTACATCAGCCAAGAAGCTCAGCTACTAAGTATAATGAGAACACTGAGTGAATCACTTCTTGATGCGAAGTATTCTTTAACTGGGAAAGCCCATTTTGTGTTGTTCCTAACAGCTTCTCTCTGATGCAGCTGACACAGTTCTCAGCTTCCTCACAAGCAAAAAGCAAAGAGGCTCCTCGAGAACAAAGTATGAGATGAATAAAATAGAAGTTATGTCTGTGACGTTACCATAGCAATCAAAGTTCATGCCTGATGCCAAAATGGTACAACTATAATCACTGATCAAAGAAAAGTGTCCAGTTGTCATGGCAACACTGAAAGGCTTGTACTTCAATTTCGACATCTCCACAATTCCAAACAAACAAATAAATAAATAAAAAGGACTGCTAGTAATCCAAATAATTACAGCTTATGTATTTTTAGTATTACCCTATGATCATGACATGTTGAAGTCAAACAACTTGCTAAACCCCCTCAATAAATCCCACAGCTTCGTCAGTATCCCATGCATACACCATAGCCACATTGGATGTTGTTAATTTCTTTTTTTGTGACATGTGAAAGTGTTTCATGGCCTGATGCCTGCTGGAATGTGTGTTAAGGCATCCTGCTACGTGGCGTGGGGGTGTCTGATGCTAGAAAGCAAAGTCTGGGATATGTTGCCAAAGGACTTGTTCATCTGAGGTTTCAATAATTGTGAAAAGAATAGAGTGAAAAAAGCCTTTATAACACAAGCAAATCTTGGTGGAAGTCATTTCAAAACTGTTGTGCTATTTTTCTTAATGTAAAAGTATGATTTCTGAATATACTGTGTATGTGGGTATATGGAATGCAGCCTGAATGATTGTTAACTAAGAGTTAAAAATATCTCAAGTCCACTGAGGAGAAGAACAAAATCTTTTAATATAAAGTACACATAATTGGCAGAACGCTACTGGGGAGCTGGATTCTTGCCTAGATGTAAGTCAATCTTTATCTTATGTCGTATGCACTCGTGACTATGTTCCTGCCCTTAGCATTTCAAGGAGTGAGAGCAGAAAAACAAAGTGAAAAAAGTTATAATTTCAATTCTTTTTTGGGGAAAAAAGTAATCTTTTAATGTTTCTTCTTCATCCCCTCTGTTTCTGTACTAGGAGAAAATAAATGACTTTGTTCTTTTTTCTTTCTACCGACCCAAATTGGAATTCAATAGCACATATCAAGATGTATTTACAAATAACTTCAGAAGATTTTGCCCGCATACTTTCCCCTAAAATGATAAGCTGTTAAAATACATCTAGGGACATGAGTTTTTTGATGTATCTTGCAAATACTAAATAATGTAGAAACCTCACACACTGTAATGAAATAGGGCGCAGAAAATACTGGCAAATAGCTTATGAGGAACTGTTCTTTTCTTCCTGTCTGGAACAGGATGCGCTTGTGTTTTCAATGCAAGATGCTCAATGATTAAATCACCCATGATAAGTTAGCTTAGACTGAATTCTACTTTCAATACTGATGAACCACCTGGAATAGACAATAGGTCATAAAGAGAGAGCAAATGCTTGGAGACTTCTGCATTCTCCACCTACAGCAGCAACCACTGATTTACCATTGCCAAGTATTTTTCAGAACCTTTCTAATACCAGATTATTTTTTTTTTCTTGTTTGCTAAAGCAATTGAGTTTATTATTAATGAGAGAATACTTGGTAGAACTCCAGGCAAGCATTTTGGGGTATTATATTCAGGTACTTCCAATCCTCTATTTCTTACTGGGAATGTTGCCAAAAATGAAACAGATAGCAATGTTTGGAAAAGATATTTTGAGTGTTAGGCTTTAAGTAAGTAGGTTACAGTTAAGTACAAGATGACATAAGAAATATTTTTTACAAAACTGTAGTGATAAACTTGTTTGTATTTTTTCATTATCAATTCTGAAGGAAATGGCAAGTTATTTAATGCATTGATTAAAACTTCAGCTTTTTCACAAAATTGTGGATTGAAATAGGAATATATAATTTTACACATTTTATCTCTTCCAAGGAAGCAAACTGCAAATCATTTTCATTCTTTCCAAACTTAATGAAGTATTTCCTTGTTATGATGATAACCTGTATACTTTCTTCTTGAAAGCCATGAACCGGTATGAAGCACAATGACGAATTTTTTTCAGTCTTTTCTGTTAAGATGCCATCACACACATCTGTTAAAAAAATTAAATCTTTGATTCATTTCTTCTTCATCTTGGCCAGAGTTGAAAAATATTAGGAACATAAAAACAGATGCAGTGGATGGCACCAGAGAGTCAGTCCAGCCCAGTAACTTCTCTCCAGCGGTGGCCAAAGTGGATGTCTGCACAAGAGTACTAGAATGGAGCAAGCATATGGGCATTGTGTATCTTAGTTGTGTTGCCCACAACTACTCTTACGGACACCTACTAGTTCAGGATCAGGAGTGGTTAGTGAGGAATGCGAGTCCTCTGTTTTTATATTCTGTGAACTTCGGTTCGCCCTTCAACCCATGAAAAATTTTAGTACCTGAAGTATACTTTGGTGAGGAGTACCATAACTTACATGAAGAACTGTCTTTTTTTTTGGAGGGCTTTTTTGTTTGTTTGTTTGTTTAATCTGTTTTGAAGATATTTCCTCCTATCTTCTGTTTATGCCTCAATCCATCTCCATAGGCTTCTCATGACTTCATGGACTTCTACCACACCCTTCATCAGCCGTATTGTTTTCTGAACTAGAGAATCCTAGCATACCTCATCATTGCTTACATAAATGCAGTTCAGCAGCTCTGAATATCCTTTCCTTCTCTGTTCCTGTTCTTGTTCCTTGTACATTTTGGAGGTGGACAATCGGAACTTGACATTGAGAGGCCCATGGATTCATACAACACTGTGCTGATACTTTCAGTATTGTTCTCAAAAAAATAAGATATTATTATTTTACTAATAGTTCTCAAGATTAGTTTTGTAGGTTATTATTTGTACTATACTTTTGTCATCTACTCAATCAAAAGTCAATCGGGATCAAGATATCCTTCTATAATTCCTCATAGTAGTCCTTTTTTCCTCACTATTCCAAATACTGTCATCAGCAAAATGTCATGTCACCATTTGCCCTTTTCTTTTTTAAGTTAGTTACATATATTTTGACCATCCTAGGTTACAGCACAGCACTCAGAGGGATCCCATTGCCAATTTCTTCACTGGGAGAAATAATTGTTTATTCCTATCTTCAGTTTCCAACTTTTTATACAACTATTTAACCAAGTGATGTCCTATTTTATTCAGCAGCTATGTGTTTCTCTGACAGCCTGTTTAATAGTTGTTTGGCCCAAGCCATACTGAACAGAACATGAAGGGTAACAGTTTCCATAATGTGGGAATGGATCTTTACTGTGTATGGAAAATACAACAGTTTTCCTGTGAAAGAGTCTTGCAAACAGATGTTTTGATCCCATTCATGTTGCCCTTGGATGAAACTTTACAATGATATAAACCGCAGTTTGAGAAAGCTCTACACTGATAGTCCAGATTTTTACGCAGATATTCACATTTCCTTGAAAAGCACTGTAGAAGGGCTTCCTCTCAGGTTTTTAATCAACATTTCTGCTTCTGTTTTGGAGAAATAACTTATTTCCTTTTAGCTGAGGTACTGATTCACCAGTGCTCATACTTTTATAGGCAATGCCAGGTGTTTTATTATTTAAAATATTTGATGTCTGTAAATAATAATAATAATAATTATTATTATCATCATCATCATTATTATTACATTTCTCTAGCCCTTATTATTATTATTATTATATTTCTCTAGCCCTTTAATGTAGCTATTTATATTAAATTACTTAAATGTTAAATATTATACTGTATGTATAAGGTTTGTAACATAAATGGTACTATATCATTTACACCCTTATACCATGGTTCTATTTAACAAAAAGTCTGATGAGAGGCAACTTAGTAGCAGATCAAAACAGCCATAACCTTACAAAACAAAAAGCTCAACTCATACAGACTCACTTCAAATTTGTTCCAAAAACAGAACAAAGAAAATGACAGTGCAATATGTCCTGACAGTCTTGAGGTCAATTCAAGTATCATTTGTACCCTTCAGCAGATATAACTTTAAGACAGCAGTTGCTATAAATACGGAATCAAGGAAGGGTTTTTTCATTAATTTGAAAGAAATGTAAGTGTGTACTCACACTCGGATCATAATAACTGTGTTTTGATGGGCGATCTGGTAGTGCCCAGATCTTGCATGAAGACAGCATAACCACTGCCTGACTTGCAGGGTACTTCACTCCAAGAGGAGCCTCCTTGCATTTGGTCTGGTTGTGATTAAGCCAAGGCTTCTCTGTGTTGAGCACTCGTTTACACCTCATTTTCTCTTGGGAGAGAAGTAGAACTTCCCTCAAAGTCCTAGGAAATCATTTATTTTATCATGGTAGATGCAGAATTGATAATTGTCACTTTTGGAGGATCCTTCCCTCCAGAGCAGAATGGCATATCTAGTCCTTACCACACACAATGGAAAATGGGCATGAATCTCCTCCTTCATCAATGCAATACTTTTTCCCCCATTTTCCATTTCACTGGTTCTGATGACACCTACAGTGAGTCATATGCTGAAGCAGCACAAGAGAGGAGTAATTAAAGCTTTGTTGAGTGCTGAAAGAAGTGCAAACAAGACATCTTTGCATATCTATAGTGGCTCAAATGAATCATTCATCAAAGGGTACAGCTTTCATTCAGTAATAACAGCTTTGAAAAAAAGATTTCAGCTGGCATTGCATTTTAGTAGAGTTTTGTATGTGATTCATGTTAAGTCAAATGTGCACACACATATATTTATATATATATGCGTATGTATGGCAGATGATTCAGGCTCTTATTTCCCAGATGGATGCTGCAACCTAACTTTTCTGAAGCAAAGATAAGATCAGTTATATAATTTGTTACATAAGAAGTTTTTCCTACAACTATCTCATTAAAACGTTTATTAAGTGAGCGAGAATGAGCTGAGCTGAATCAAACCTCAGGGCGAGCACTCGCTAAAGGACAATCTTGTAATTTTGCATTTTTAGGGTCAAATCTCCCCCAGTAAAGTAACTAAATCTGATCATTTAACAGTCAAAAAAAAAAAAAAAAAAGACCTCAGTGAGCCCTGAGAGCTAAAATTCAAAATAAGGCAAAACAATGGAAGCAAAAACTGAGGAACAGTTCAGCAAATACAACTTTCTGAACTTGTCTTCCCAGTACCCTGTGTTCTGCCCTTTATGTCACTTTTATAAATTTACTGGACTAGAAACCTTGAATTAAAGTACAAACAATTAAAATGCTAGGTGGTTTAGGCAGCATTTACCAACTTAGAAAGTAGTTTCAGAGGGTTAGGAGCATATATTTCACTCTTACTTCAGCCCTGGTGAATATTATGTTTATAAAAATGAGGACCTGAATGGGCTCCACCCTGTAGACAGCACGAGCAGTACATGTGAATGTCCAAGTTGAGAGGGAAGGAAAGGACATCAGAACAAAGCCCGCTGCCACATTTTCTTACCTCCTTCTGGTAAGAAAATACAAGGCAAAAAGAAAATGCTAGGTGGAGAAATAAGACTTTCTAAGTCTTTCTAAAAGATGAATAAATGTGCCAGAAAGGGAATAACAGAGTCATATAGGGCTGGTTTTGATAGGAAACAGAGAAAGCATTATGAGAAACTCCCATTTCTATTTTCTACCTGCTGTCTAGTGAACAATTACACAATTTATTTAGAGCAGTAGAACTGTAAGCAGCTCCTGATGTAGGTGTTCTAGGCCTGGTATTTATGTGGTGTAGATCAGTATACGTCCAGCTTATTGTGGTAATTACACATCATATGCAAACACAAAATAACCTTCTTATAATCTTCACCACTGAGGCACAGTGTGGGCTGTCATAAGCAGCTGAATAGGGACAGCAGTTAGGATGTTATATATAACAGTCATTATTCAATTTGAGAGGAAGACTGGAATTCAGTCCTTGACAAAAATATGGGAAGATTCAGAAAGGGAAAGGGGCAGAAAAAAAGGATTGGAAGGTAAAAGCAGCAACCCCCACCCCCCAACAAATAGAAAATACATGTGCCCTCACCTCACCAATCTTTTGCCTGCAGAAACCGCCCGACCCCAGCTGCTAAACTGAGCCTCGTGAATAGAGACAGCTTGAGAAGTGAGGACCCCCGTGAATTCGGGAGCAATTACTCGGCTCGGCTGAAAACATCAATAGCGTGTGTTAGAATGGAATCCCAGAGCTGTGGGTAATAGAAAATATGTACACTTTGGCTGAGTGCAGAACTGATGATCTCTTGGGAGATTGCTGCTGCTGTATGTCCAGGGCTGTTGTCAGCTTTTCACTGAGAAGGCTGCACCTGAATGAAAGGAACGATTTTAAAGCATTTGTCAAAGTTGATTTTAGCAAAAGCAACTACTGCTCTGATAACTTGCCAGTAATTTGACTTTTTTATTAAACATTGCCTAAGCTCCACCTTATACTATATAAAACGGGAATGTTTGAAAAAATTATTGCTGGAAGTGAAAGCTTCTTTCTGAGGCAGTGTTTGCCCAGGAGAATTAAAATGAACAGGGATTTCTCATTGCATTGATCGGTAAGGAGTGAAAATCTGCAACTGAAGCCCAAGGCTGAGGAGAATTATGGCTCAGATTAATTCCCAATGTAAACCTAAGACCTTAAGGTAAACTGAAAGACCTCTGCAGATGTCTCTCCCTCTCTGTGGACTCTAACACTACAAGGATCCTATCAACAGCTGCCTCGGCTGAGTGTCTATTCCGTTACCAGGTGAATCCATGCCTTTTGACCATTTACAGTCCTATGTAAAGTTCATATAGATATTACTAAATCATTATAATTTATTAATAATTATAATAATCAGTGATGGACAATTTGAAGCCCTCTAATCCAGAGTAACCAGGTCCTACTTCCTTGTGCACTCCATGACACTTTGGATGATTTGGACAGAAGATCGTAGAATCATAGAATCATAGAATGGTTTATGTTGGAAGGGACCTTAAAGGTCATCTCATTCCAACCCCCCTGCCATGGGCAGGGACACCTCCCACTAGACCAGGTTGCTCAAAGCCCCATCCATCCTGGCCTTGAACACCTCCAGGGATGGAGCTTCCACAACTTCTCTGAGCAACGTGTTCCAGTGCCTCACCACCCTCAGAGTGAAAAATTTCTTCCTAATATCTAATCTAAATCTCCCCTCTTCCATTTTGAAGCCATTCCCCCTCGTCCTATCACTACATGGCCTTGTAAAAAGTCTCTCCCCAGCTTTCCTGTAGCCCCCCTTTAGGTACTGGAAGGCCACGATAAGTTCTCCCCGGAGCCTTCCCTTCTCCAGGCTGAACACTCCCAACTCTCTCAGTCTGTCTTCATAGGAGACGGGCTCCAGCTGACTGATCATCTTTGTGGCCCTCCTCTGGACCCACTCCAACAGGTCCATGTCTTTCCTATGCTGGGGGCTCCAGAGCTGGAGGCAGTACTCCAAGTGGGATCTCACCAGAGCAGAGTAGAAGGGAAGATGTTCAATCTACATAGTTGTACTGGGTGCAGATGAAGTATGAGATGTTCTGGCCTCCCTGGCCCTTAGCTGGGAGTCAGAATATAGCAATACTGTATATGTAGGGATCCGTGAAGTGGGGATGATTCAAAGTTGCATGAGGTGTGAACTCTGGAAGGACTACCTCAGCAATCCATGTGTTTCACCAGGTGACTTCACCAGTCACCAGCAGTAATATTCACTTCTTAAAACCATCCAAACAATGAGGTGTCTTGCTGTATAGGGACTCTGCATAAGTTTTAGCCCAAGGCTGTGTTCTGACTGGAGAGGAAAGTTTCATAACCTCACTCCCTTTTTCTTTCAATTCTGTACTTCTCCAAATAATAATATGACAGAAGTGCCCCTCTTCTCCATAAATACCTACCTGTAGGTTTTTGTTGTTTGTTTTGGGGTTTTTTTGGCATGTGCTAGCTATGTCTTTGGGCAAGGTAGTCTGAAATTTCCAAGTATCCAACACCATTTGTTGCTCAAAATATGTGTTACAATACAGAAACGGAATGGTCTTATCCTTCACAGTTGATTCAGGGTTGGACAGGCCAGGAACATCAAGTGTTTGGTAATTAGAGAGCAGCCTTTGCTATATGGTCTCAACACCTCCTAGCTTGAAGGGGTTAGAATTGCCCATTGCTATTTCTTCTGGAATTTATCTTCTTCCTGATTTCTCAGGAATGCTATTCTTCCCCATCTTCCTTTCCTGGGAGAAAAGGAGCAACTGCTATTACTGATGAGCACTAAGAAATGGGCTGTAACATCTGCTCAGGTGGTAGAGATTTGTCTTTAAAAAGGAGTTTTTTACATTAAGCTTCTGAGTGAGTTTTCTACCATGGTTTAAAAGTATAAAGTGAATCCAACAGAAACAAACTGAAAGAATATGGGACCTCTTAGTAGTATGTAAAAACTCTTAAAATAGCAGTTCAAGATGCATCTCTTTTTTTGCTTTTAACAGACTAATAATTGAGTTGCCTAGTCAATTTTAAACTTTAAATTACTACCTAGATTTAGGCTGCTAAATAAATGTTTTATTTCCTTTTCCTCTTTACTTTGTTTCCCTTCTCTTTCCGTTTGGAATATATGTTGGAACGAACATTTTTTTCAAGCAACCAAGTGCCTATCATGCCTAGCTATCATCTGGTTACTGGTGTTACTGATGCTACACCATACTTTTCTGTTTATCTCAGACTGGGCTTAAATGAAAACGTTGTGCTAAAATACTGTGAAATAAACTGTCACTACTCTATTTTTGGTTGGAAAACCAAACTGAATGTGTGTGGATAAATTTGGACAAGAAAACTCTGCTTTCGGAAATATGACAGATTTGAGACTCCAAAATTATGAGGAAATTAGAAGGATTTTTTTGATTAGAGCAACGTCTAAAAGTTGCAGCCAGGTTTAGAGCTTCACGGGAAAGGTTATAACCTAACATACACTGTGAGACAGCGTATCCCCCAAAACACATACCAGAGTTTTACTGGGAAATGAAAGATGTGCCCTCTTCACCTTGGTTTAGGAGAGTAGACTCAAGACAGAGTATGTAAGGCCCAAAGCCAACAATGTTTTAGTGGATATGTAAGAACCAAAACAGCAGGCACATATGTAAGTAGTTTAGGGCCGTGATTTAATAAAAATTATTCAACTCTCATTCTGAGGAGTTAGGATAGAAATTCACAAGAATGCAATACTTTGCAAGACTTGAGTCCATCTTGTCTAGGGTTAAAATGTTCCTTTAAACTGTGAAACAGTAATTTCTTTTCTGCATCATGAGTAGCTGGTGCATCAAAGTGTTTACTTTTGGCTATGGCACTACTCACTAGGAGGTTTCACCCAGCATTCTTGTTCCCTGATTGTCCTTGCCACCTGGGTGGTGATTTGTGCCTGCACTCCCATGTCTGCTGGTTATATTAATGTAAAAAAAAAATAAAATGGCAAGGCCGAGGAGCTGCTGTGTACATAAGATGCACAACAACTATTAAGGGAAGCTGACTCAGGTGGTCTTATGATCTTTATCTTCTCTCACACAGAAATACAGTTAGGAACACAGTTTAATAAGGAAACAGGATGGGTTGTGGTGATCAGGCACAGGGCACAGCCAGACAAGAGCACTGACCAGCAGCTTGTTGACATGGAACTGACTCCTTATCTCCACTGACCCCCATTTTCCCATTCTCATTTTTTCGCAATGCAGTTCAAGTCCCTTCCTTTCCCAGCCTTTGGCCCTTCTCTTGAACATGCCATAAATTTTGCACATGCTTGCATAGTAAGTTTTACAGAATCCCACAAACTCCCTCAAATATCACATAGTAATTTTGCTCTTTCCACTGAGACCCATGATAGCCTTGTTTCCCTGGGCTTATGAGTTACTAAGTTCTGGCTGAACTTCTCCAACGTTATGTGTAAGTGGTCCCTCCATGACTCATCAATCAGCGAATTCATCTTTCTGGTCTTTATTACTGCCTCAGGGGTCTGCTCATTAAAGTTTGTGTATCTGTGTGCTTAATTTACTTCTTTTCCTGTCTATTACCTTCACCTCGTATGCTGAATTGCCATTAACCAGATCTCATTTACAAATTAGCTATCCTTACACTAAATGCAGCAGGGATGTGACAATAGGTAGATAAAACCTTCACAATATTGATATGACAAAGGACACAAAACCAGGCTGAGTGTGCTACCAAGGCAGGCTCATTGAAGCCCATTATTGATGTAGGGGATCTAAGAGACTGCTATCTCGCCTATGCTAGACCAATGACATGCTCAAAATGAGCCTTGATATAGTCTGCTTATTATGTTGGTGTTCGGTACTCCCTAAAAAATGATAATTTACCACATTTTAGAACAGAGTCACAGAATCACAGGGTCACAGAATGGTCAGGGTTGGAAGGGACCTCTATAGATCATCTAGTCGAACCCCCCTGCCAAAGCAGGTTCACCCAGAGCAGATATTGGACAGGACAGTGTCCAAGCAGGTTTTGAATATCTCCGGAGTTGGAGACTCCACCACCTCTCTAGACAGCCTGTGCCAGTGCTCTGCCACCCTCAAAAGAAAGAAATTTTTCCTCATGTTCAGACAGAATTTCCTGTGTTCCAGTTTGTGCCCAGTGCCCGTTGCTGGGCACCACTGAAAAGAATCTGGCCTCATCCTCTGGACACCTGCCCTTCAGATATTTATAAGCATCCCCTCTCAGTCTTCTCTTCTCCAGGCTAAACAGACCCAGGTCTCTCAGCCTTTCCTCATAAGAGAGCTGCTCCATTCGCTTGATCATCTTCATAGCCGTCCGCTGGAGTCTCTCCAGTAGTTCCCTGTCCTTGAACTGGGGAGCCCAGAACTGGACGCAGTACTCCAGATGCGGCCTCACCAGGGCAGAGTAGAGGGGGAAGACGACCTCCCTCGACCTGCTGGCCGCACTCTTTTTAATGCACCTCAGGATGCCATTGACCTTCTTGGCCACCAGGGCACATTGCTGGCTCACGGTCAATTTGTTCACCAGGACTCCCAGGTCCTTGTCTGCAGAGCTGCTTTCCAGCAGGTCAGCCCCTAACCTGTACCGGCGCATGGGGTTATTCCTCCGTAGGTGCAGGACCCAACAGTTCCAAGCATTGATTCTCAGACCCCTCCTAACAGAATGTTGCTCTCAAATAGCATCTCAAACTTATATTCCTACCAATTGTGGTAAGAAAAAAAAACATTATTCTTACCAATAATGCAAGCATGGTCAGTTACTGAAAGTTAGTCCTTGCATGTCTTCATAAACAATGATAAAATAAAAAAGAAGCCATGTTAACATGTTTTCACTTCTGAGAGCTCATAATCACTGATCCAGTACATTATATTTCCATTAGCATTTTCAATAGTAGGGTACTCTCCATGCAAGCACTACATGATCCTTGCTGTGTCTGCCTCCCATCTCATCTTTGGCTCTACGCAGTCTCACACATAGTCTCTTTCACATGCCTGAAATCATCTGTGTGGACATTTTTGTCCGTTCTTAAAATATGCTTCTCCCATGAAGCACGACACAAATGTCTTGCCAAAACAGCCACTCATTTTTTTCTCCATCTGCTGTGTCTTTTTCCCCATTTGGACATAAGCATCTAATTTTAGATATATCCTATCAAACTCCAGGCATTCAGCTGAAGCCTAAGTTAGAATCCTTGTCATCAAATTGTCCTTCTATTATAGACAAAGGGGAAAAAACCATGCCTGTCTCTCTATTTCCCTTTTTCTCCTTTACACTGGCTTCTGCAGTACTTGCCTTGCTACCAATTGGTTCTTTGGGAGAGATGAGATGAACAGAATCTCAACTGTTTTACTTTTCAATTTGTTTTTCTTAGTGTACTTACCTTTACACTTAACAGGAAACTATTTTTATTAGTATATAAATAACACTGGAATATGTAGATTTAAAAAAAAAAGATATTAAAAGATGATGACTGCTGTCAGAGCTTGGATTTCAGAGAGATATCATGTTTTAAGTAAAGTTGTTTACACACTGTGCATGTGATAAACTGCATATTTAATAGAAAATAATTCAATAACTCTACTTACATCATAGCTTGATATCATGAAAAATGTCAAGGTGTTTTTTCTCTTGGCCAATTTTCAGCTTCTTATATTTTTGTGCAAACTCACAACATTATTTTTTTGTTCAAAGACCTCTAAATGTCTTTATTTCTCAAAACACCCATAATTCCGCGTTCTTGTCACTTTCCAAGAAAAGAAGAACACTGTGAGGTGTCTCTGCTTCCTACGTGAAGCTGTAATATACAGTTTGATTCCCTTCTCAGTTTAAAGAGTCTTTCCTACCTTGGCTAAAACTGCTATCATGTAAGCAACGTCTCTAGTTAAGACTTTCTCTTGGGTAAATCGTAGCGTTAACTAGAAGCTATACATATATTAACTGGTATATGACAGAAACAAAACTCCTACTACTTCACTTCATTCTGCCCCAGAAATGACTATTTATATAGATTTCCTTGTAACCAATTCCAGTGCTTTCATCCCACATTTTATCTTAATTCTAGTGCTTCTGTTCTCTTAAGGTAAGGATTGGTTTGAGCTTGCAATCAGATGAAATCAAGGTAGAACTACTTGGGTTAAAACTGTACTGTAACTGAAAATCATCCCTTTTGTGGGATTGTTGGGGTTTTTTTGTAGGATTTTGTGTTTGTTTGGTTGTTTTTGTTGATCTTTTTTTTTTTTTTTTAATCACTGTGCATATGGGGTTTTTTTGCCACATGCTACAAAAGCCTTCTATTAAATCACCCATCATGTTAAATGTGCTCTCTGCATGTGAACAACGCCTGAGCTTAAAGGAAAACGTTTCAAAGCTGTCAGGAAACTGTCGTTTTCCAGATGGCTAATCAAATGGAGGACACAGACACACAGGCACTGTCTCCAAAGAGATGTATTATGGATGTTACTCACTTGTGGTGGAATGGGACAGAGACAAAGCAAAGAGAATACAGCTGATACTGAGCATGCTGTAATCAAGAATTTCTAAAGCTCCCTGTTCCTTTTTTAAAAGCCTATCATTCACTCTAAATGTGCAAATGTCTTGATAGATTATTTAAGCAGCACTTGCTTAGAACAGTAAATAAAATTGCTACCAGGTTCTGAAGTCATGGATTAAAAAAAAAAAAAAAAAAACAAAAATATGAAAAGCTGGACTTGAATAAAGATTCACTTTGTTATGAGAGAAAATTAAAAAATTAATGATTAGTTTCTGCTCATTCTCCTCCAGCTGATCTCTGTAAAACTTTCCTAATGAAACCTTAATTGGAAGAAGATTCACCTTGTATCTGCCTGGTTCAAATGCTGGGTGTTTCTGGATTGCTTTGTAGAGCAAGACTTCAAAACACTGCATAAAGATAAGGAGCTTCTTATCAGATACTTGGGAAGCACTAGAGGCCTCCATGGCCATGAAGTCCCATGAAATCCACTCTAAGCTCAAACAACACAAGGCTCCTGGAAAATGGGGCTGTGAAATAACCCTTAAGATAGGGTTGGGTTGGATCACCTAAAGCGTTGGCTGAGGCATGCCGTGGACTTAGCTGCAAGAGGTTGAGTTGCACTCAGATGCCTACTCTGTCCCTCTCTGGATATGACAATCCCCTTCACAAGGACACCAGATGGCAATCCATGCTTACATTCCTGTTAGCAGTCTATCATACTATAGTTTAAAGCACAAAACCCCCTTGGTTTGGTGCTCTTTGTCTGCTTTCTCCTCTATAGGCTCGGTAACCTGGTGCATAGAGAGAAAAATCAGCCATCGTATAGTACAGTTCAGGAAGCAGAGCTCTGATGTGTGAAAAGTTTCCAATGTACGTCAAAAATTCCATGGCAGGAGGGGAGAGAGATCCCCTTAGGTGTGCTCTAAAGTTTGTATTTGTTGCATTTTATAAGTGGAAGATGCAAAGCCATATCTCTGCTAGCTTTAATCTGGCTATCTCAGCTACCTCGACTGGCAAGGTAAGAGTTAATTTCACTGCGTAAGCTTAGTGGGGAACTTGATAATTATTTGGATTTCAAACTTATATGCTGCATTTTCCCTGCTGTTACTATGCTTCATAGCTGTGACCTTCACACATCTCAGTCACACTTCTTGATAACCTCAGAGACAGAATTTTAACTGCAGCTTTCTTTTCTCACTTTAAGTTAGAAACTGAAATTCAGCATAAAGTTTGCTATTGATTTATGATTGAGTTTTGAAGAGTCCTAGCTTGTTTTACACTTGGTGCAGACATAGCTTTATCTTCAGTGCCACTCTGGCTTGAGCGTCTGTATTCTTTGACACCTGAAATTCTAAGTGAAATACAGGAAGGTGAAGAAATAAATATTAAGAATAAGAACAGTGGTGCTAGTTGGAGGATAAGAGAAAATGGACATGAGTTAAAGCAAGAAAGGTTCTGACTGGGTATAAAGAAAACATTTTACATTTTACATTAGGACAATCAAGCAGTAATAAAGGCTGCCCAGAGAGGCTGTGTAGTCTCAGGCTGTGCAGTTTCCATCCTTGGAGGTTTTCAAGACCCAACTGGATAAAACCCTGAGTCACTTGTTCTGACGGCAGGGCTGATCTTGCTTAGAGCAGGAGGTTGGACTGGAGCCCTCCTGACATCCCTTCCACTCTGAACTATCCTGTGATCCCATGACAATAATAGTAAGGAAACTGGGCACCATCAAAGATTTTCTAGAAAGGGCACCTGGATATGATGTTAGTTCTGTTGGGTTGTTCAAATCTAAATACAAGCTATCTTGGGACTATGATTAAGCCTAGAAGATCAGATCCTGATGTCTCCATTCAGCACAGGTATGAAGCTCTGTTTTACCTATTCTCTGATTTGCATGGGAGCAGACTAAAGCAGGAACTTAAACAGTCAGAAAAAGAGGGAATGATTAAGGAAAAGAGCAATAGTAGGAGAGAAGGAAATTTCCTTTAAGGCTTTTCAGATGCTAGGTAAACTGTTGTTCCTCCGTAGTTTATGGAGTTACCCTGATATGACACTACTGTAAATGAGATTCCCATAAAATCCATGGGACATTGAGAAGTTTTGTATGAGATTCATGGCAACTGCTGTCAATCATGTGAAAATTAAATGTCTGATTTAAGCTAGCTCTCTGGATGACCCATAGAGTACAGTGTGAGGTGTATTTTCAGATGGAGGCTCATATCTTAAAACATCTGTCTTAAACAGGCTGGTAAATCACACCAGTCTTTCTCCAGTCCATACACAGAGCACTGCATGACTTACTTAGATCAGAGTCCTAACTTTCACAAGGCCAAACTTAGCTTAGATAAATCCACGTTTGGTTCCAAATTTGCCTCTCTGACCTCTATACAAGGTGATTTCATTGAATACTGTAGTAATAATTTTTTTCATTGGCTGCAGTAGACTTCCCATGAAACCCTTAATTATAAATTCCTTTTAAGGCCTTCTTTCTGCTGTAAATTGTCTGTGAGTTAGCAGATATGTACGGTCAGTCTCCTTGGTACAAGCACATGATCCCCACATGTTTCTGCCTTGGTTATTTTTTCAGCTCTCAGTCAAGCAAGCAAAAGCAGTAATGTACTTCAGTTTCACAGAACTGTTTGCATTGAATCGGAATTCTCACAAGTCAAACCAGAAAGATATTAAAAATATTTTAATTGAAATATTTGGTTTTAATAAGTCCTTTCTTACTTTTCTTGTATTGTTTAAAGACCTTAAAAAACTGAAAGGGTTTGAATCCCAAATGATATGGTGCATTGAACTTAAAACAGAATGTTTTCTGTTTTGGGGTAGAGTTTTTTTTTCCTTTCCTTTTTTGAATTAGCCAAAATGGGGTAAAAATTTGGGTTTGGGTTTGAGATTTTACAAAGCTGTGTGCACACTGGCAAATTTTTTTTTCTGCTTTTTTTCACACAAATACCTTTGTAAACACTAACTTTCCCACTAAATCTGTGTAGGTGTGCGCATTTTATCTGCCTTGTTTATTCACCCATTTTCGCGTAACCACCTTCCCCACTGACACACAACAAGGAGAGGGGAATGCATCATGCCCAGGGGCCAAAGATTGGCATCACCTTGGCAAAGAAAAGGGAGTAGTAGAAGATGGTTGTGTCGCTTTAGTCTTCTGTGCTTTCTCTTGTGGTGCTGATCATGTTTGATTAGCCTGGTTAATGAAGAACATCTTGTTAAAATTAAAGTTCTGTAGTATTTAGCATATTCTTGCCAATTGTTAATTAGCGTATTGACAGGAGAATGTTTTAGATTTCGTTCTTCAGCAACATCCTCTCCCCTCCCCTGGTCCATCCTGCCAAAATAAAGATCTTGCCAGTCACAACATGTTTGAGAGCCATATGACATGTCTGTGAAGGCTGCCTTGGAGCACTTGTGCACGGGAAAGATACATATGTTATTAGCCAAAGCCAATGTGAAACCTGAAAGCACAGGAGATGCAGGGCTGGGGAATCCTTTGCGTTACTAATTTATCATGTAGATACAGATTTCACGTCCTTTCCTGCTACTTTCCCTGTCTGGTGCAGGTTTTGATATTCAGTCATGTTTTTCAACAAAAGCCCATTGGCACAGAAGCTGCATATATAATCTCTATTTCAGGAGAAAATGTTTTGTTTGCCCTCTTTGTGTTGACTGAGGTACTTACAATCTGATCTTTAGCCTCCCCTAGGGCAGCTTTGGGATTTTTATGGGGTTTCATGCATTCATATCTCTTGCCCTGGTGCTCTTCAACAAAGAGAAAGAGGGATGATTCATAGCAGCTTTGACCTAAATTGCAGAGAGCTATGCACTACACCACTGTCACTATAGTATAGGATACACGGGTAGGTGTCAAAGGGTGTTAAAGCCCTCTTAAGTCCTCTTCAACCACCAGTAATTCTCTTCTGCATTCAGACAGCACAATGTAGTTGGCGTAACAGCTCAGTACCAACAGACAGGAAAGTCTTCGCAGCTGCACCAACCCTACTCCCACTCTTACCTTCTGCTACCTTGAGTCCAACTCACCCATTAGATCATTTAACACTGAATCATCAGAAAATTACTTCTGGAATAAAAAGGACTGAATTTTTTTTTTTTTTCAGTTTCCATGAAAATTTTAATGAGAGTTTCGTTTTATTTTCAGTGCAGCAGAGAGTGTGACCACTGAGGAGGCTGGTACCAAGGAGGGGCCTAGATCACACATTTAGGGGAAAGACAAAGAGTAGGGGAGTGGGGAACATTTTGATGGCAGTTGACTGTTAGGTAAGGTTAGGTCATGTTTACTGTTATGTTATATAAATTAGGCAGGGGCAATGTTTTGAATCTCTCTTTGGAGATGATTAACTCATTCTCTTGACTATGAAAGGTTTTAAATGCAAGCACCAAAGTGCCTGAAAGTAAACAGCTGAGTAGGTCTTCTATCAGCTGTCTCTCCTTGTAGGTTTTATAATGGCCCCGTCTGGTCTTAAATTTGCTTGCAAAGCAATCTGTTCTCAAATAAGTTAGCAAGTCACTTCAGGAATAAATAGTTGCATTAAACCAACAGAATCTTGTTACAGGCTATATTTTTAATGTCTTTGTCCAGGATACAACTAAAATACCACGGTCACAACTTTTGACAGTTCTATCAATGTCAAATTAGACCCCGTCTCATTAATTTCTCCTCAACAGTTGGGATTCGAATAGCTCAATGATTGACATTTTAAAGCCATTAACTTTCATTCAGTTTGATCCCCTGCAGGCAGCAGTCTGTAGTCAGCTCCTCAGTTTCTGACAGGCTTTGCTAGGTTAGTGCGTGCTCTCTGATATGGCATGATTAAGCATCCCTTCCTCCAAGCTCAGGATCGGTGCATCCCTCAGAGCAAGAAATCAGGCAAAGGAAGCAGGGAACTTGCATGGCTGAGCATGGTGCTTCTGAAAAAGCTCAGGTGGAAGAAGGGAGTTCACAGTATGTGGAAGAAGGGGCTGACTACTTGGGACGAGTATAAGAATGCTGTCAGGATATGCAGGTATGAAATAAAGAAAACCAAGGCATCCTTGGAATTAAACCTGGTCAGGGACATCAAGGCCAATCAAAAGGGTTTCTTTAAGTATACAGGAGGCAAAAGGAAAACTAGAGAAAATGTAGGCCTGCTGTTAAACGAGACCGGTGCAGTGGTGGAAGATGATGCAGAGAGGTGGAGTTGCTAAATGCCTTCTTTGCTTCTGTCTTCACTGCTCCGGCCATCCCTTCGGAGTCCCAGACTTTGCAGGTAACAGAGAAAGTCTGGAGGAAGCAAGACTTCCCCTTGGTTGAAGAGGAACAAGTTAGAGATCTGTTAGTTAAACTGGCTATCCACAAGTCCATGGGGCCTGATGGGATGCACCCTCGAGTGCTGAGGGAGCTGGCGGAAGTCATTGCTGGGTTGCTCTCCATCATCTTTGAGAGGTCCTGTAGAACAGGTGAGGTGCCTGAGGACTGGAGGAAAGCCAATGTCACTCCAGTCTTCAAAAAGGGCAAGAGGGATGACCCGGGAAACTACAGGCCG
>VZSZ01001045.1:232909-249064 GCA_013398815.1 Ibidorhyncha struthersii
CCTGGACGCCATCCCGTGCAACCTGCTGTAGGTGACCCTGCTCTGGCAGGGGGTGAGACTGGATGACGTCCAGCGGTCCCTTCCAACCCTGACCATTCTGTGATTCTGTGATTCTCTAAGTTCTGAGAAATGAAGAAAACAAGTGCTCTTTGAAAAGCATATATCCACTAAACATAACAAGAAGAGCATGCTAGTAGGAAGTGCAGAAGGACAAAACCAACATGGTTACAGGCTTTATTAAAAAAAAAAAAAAACAAAACAAAAAAACCAACAACGAAAACAAAAAAAACAAAAACAACCCCAAACCCCCAAACCCCAAACCATCATGACTATCTAGACTATCTGGAATTCAGATAAATTCATAATTTTAATAAAACAGGGCTGTAAGCATGTGCCTTGTAGGAGAAAGCTTGTAGAGATTGTATTTAAATCCTGCTCTAAATTTCACCAGAACAGAAACTGAAGCTGATGATGCCACACAGTGTTCTACCACATGGAAATCATATGAAATCTCCAAGTGTTTTCTGAGCACTTACGTTTAATCTATTTTAAAATTCACACCTGCAGATATTGTTTTAAACCATACAGCAGTGACCTTTTTGTGCTTTTTCAAACACATGAGGTCAACCATAGCCATGGATTTGCTCTTAAATCAACTTACATTGTATCCACAGGCTATAAATATTACATTGTATCCACAGGCTATAAAAATTATCTCATTCTATAGATTTTTTTGGTTATTATGAGATCATCCCTAAGGTGACATTCAGAAGGTTTTTTGGAAGGGGATTATAGAACAGTATATGTTGAAAGGTACCTTAAAGATCATCTAGTTCCAATCCCCTGACCATGGACAGGAACACAGGAGCAGGCTGGTCAAAGCTCCATCCAGACTGGCCTTGAACACCTCTAAGGATGGGGCATCCACAACTTCCCTGGGCTATTTATTTCAGTGCCTCACCACCATCAGAATGAAAAATTTCTTCCTGCTATTTATTCTAAATCCCCCCTCTTCTAGTTTGAAGCCATTCCCCCTTGTCCGATCACTACATGCCCTTATAAAAAGTCCCTCTCCGGCTTTCTTGTAGCCCGCCCTTCAGTTACTGGAAGGCCACTATAAGGTCTCCCCGGAGCCTTCTCTCCTGCAGGCTGAACAACCCCAACTCTCTCAGCCTGTCTTCATAGGAGAGGTGCTCCAGCCCTCTGATCATATTCGTGGTCCTCCTCTGCACTCACTTCAACAGGTCCATGTCCTTATTGCTGGGTGCTCCAGAGCTGGACACAATATTCCAGGAGGGGTGTCACCAGAGCAGATTAGAGGGGCAGAATCACTTGCTTCGACCTTCTGGCCATACTTTTTTGATGCAGCCCAGGATGCGGTTGGCTTTCCGGACTGCGAGTGAACGTTGCCAGCTCGTGTTGAGCTTCTCATCACCCAACACCCCCAGCCCCCAGGGCTGCTCTCAATCCATTGTCTTCCCAGTCTGTATTTGTGCATGGGATTGCCTCAACCCGGGTGCACTTGGCCTTTTTGAATGTCATGACGTTCACACAGCCCCACATCTCCAGCCTGTCCCGGTCCCTCTGGATGGCATCCCTTCCCTCCAGCGTAACAACCGCTCCACACAGCTTGGTGTCATTGGCAAACTCGCTGAGGGTGCACTCAAGCCCACTCTTCATGTTGCCAACAAAGATGTTGAACAGCACCGGTCCCAACACAACCCCCTGAGGAACACCACTCAACACTGGTCTCCACTTGGACGTTCAACCATTGACCAGCACTCTTTGAGTGCGACCAGCCAGCCAGTTCTTTATCCATTGAGAGGTCCATCTGTCAAACCCGTGTCTCTCTCATTTAGAGACCAGGATGTCGAGTGAGACAGTGTCAAACATTTTGCATAAACACTTTGCTTTGATGGTAACTTATTTTCTAAACTATTTTACAGGTCTCGCTGTGTTCAGTGTCCCTATCAGCTTTCTTTTCAAAAGCATCAGCACAGATGGAGAGTTTTTCTTTGGCCTTTAAAGTCTGTTCAACCACATCAGTCTGTCTCAATCTAGGTTTTACTTTATCATGGCACTGCATTTTAGTCAACCAGTCATCCAGTCATGTAAGGTGATAGACTTGTGTATCTGATGAAGAAATTAATGAAGGTTCTTTGAGACATGCTTTAAAAGTAATATGCATAGTAAATCAAATGCAGACAATATTACTAGGCAGGGTGCAGTCATTAAGTCCTGCAGAGCTGTAGTGAAGTTTATGGAAATTGCATTCAATCAATGAGACTGAGTAATTTCCAGCTAGAAGAGGAAATCCTGTGTTAGACAGAAATGGGAACTTCCATCTTCTCTATCAGCATAAAAATGTACATAATCGATCATAGAAATAACCTAATAACTTTTTTCTGAGTGTATCGGCTGGAGAAAAGCGTACAACTCTTTGTATTAAGTAGATGTTACAACTTGTAACACAAATTATTTCTTTTGAGCAATAAAAGTTAAAGATTAGCTTAATCACTTTGAATCTGAGGTTTTTACAGCCTTTCTGTATAAGTTTATATTTTTTTTTATACCCAAATATTCCTTTTAACCATCTAATGATCATGTTTCTCCTGGAATCTCACCCAGCTTTTTGTGGTATTATACCCTGTCATGTAGCAATAAGATTCACAGTTCATTTTTGCAATCAGGGGAGAAGCAGATCCATGTACCACTTTTCTTTCTCTTGTTTTTTTTTTTTATTTATTTTTAAAAGAAGAAAGTATTTATCTCTCCTAGTTTCAAACACCTCAGAGTCAGATACCCAAATTTTATTTATCTAGCATTTGTTATCAATGAAGAGAAAGATTTTATCAGATTTATCAGAGTATGGTTTGTCTGCCTTATTCTAAATACCTCTAAGAAATTGAATGAGTGACCCTGCAGAGTTTTCTTTGTCTCTTCATCAAGTCTAATTGGAGCCCAGGAAGACTATTTCAGATCTGGCCACTTAGAGATACCCAGGTATGAGTAGTTTCCACCCTGAATATGTGTGACAAAGCAGCGACAGTGAACATGGCTTTAATTATATTCATCTACTCATGGAAGTGAACAAGCCCAGTCTTTTAAACTCTTCAAATGGCAGATTTTCTGTGCCTTCCCTTATCTCATGCTCCTTCTGCGGAATTTCTCCAGCTCCAGCACTACGTTTTTGTCTTTCAACCATCAGAACTGAACACACATTCCCACTGAAGCTGCTCTGTTGATTCACATAAAGGCAAGATATTCCAGCGTAATTTGTTCCATGTGCAATCTAATTTTTCATTGGCATTTTTACTGCCTATCAGCATTAGGAAGAGCTTTAGTTGAACTGTTTTACTGGTGCCCTGGTCCTTTACTATGAGGGGATACTTTTCATCTGTCTTTGGACATCCATAGTGGATGTCTGCAGCTGAGCTAGTCATGTTGGCCTCTCTTCATAGCCAGTGCTCTTGAGGTTTGATGATCTGATCTATTTTAGATGTGTACTTCAGGATGAGTTGACCTGTTCTTCAGACTTTGTTGATTTTATGACTAGATCTTCAAAGGTCTTCACAGATCTTCACAGAGTGATTATCTTAGAATTTTACATTTACATTTAGCCAGACGCACCCGATCAAACATGAGCTGTTCAGTGGAAAGCCTAGAGAGATCCAAGACTGATTTTTTAATATTTTTTTAAATTTTTTATTTCTATCTTTCTTTCCTGTAATGGACAAGAATCAAAATTTCCAAAGTTTGCAGCAGTTTGAGAGTGTTTGAAGTTTCAGCCCCAATTTCGTCTGATTCTTTAGTTCTAACAATGAAAGTTGAATACTAGCTAGAAACCTGATGAACATTTTCCTTCCAGAAAAGCAAAAGAAACTTTAACAATGTAGATCATGTTTGTTATTTAAAACGCTGTGGACCTGTGTTGCTGGCACAGTAGACTGTCTTTAAGAGACACAGGCTCTTTCCCTGGCTCAGGTCAAAGGCTTGATGCTCATCAGTTACTTCACCTCCATGCACTTCGGTGTCCCAGATGTAGTAACGTGAATGACAGAGAGTATATACTGTGCTTTGGGATCTCCTGAGGAGGAGCGTGATGGAATGCCTATGTGTTATTCATATGCTTTATGTTTTATGTATGGGAAGAGTTGTCTGGGTTTTTTTTTCCTTCTTGGGGTAAAAGATTTTGATTCTGTTCCTTTCACTAAAAATACAGGTTTTCAAAGTGACAGATGGCCTTGCTATTATCAATTGTCAGAGGCTTTTTATCACTACTGAAGCAGAAAAAATGTATAATGGATTTTATCAAGTGTGCTCTGAAAAGCTGTAGCATGGCAAGACTTTTTGATCAAAAGCAAAAAGCAAAATATCGCTTTCTTTGGCCCGCACATTTGACTCATCATATGCATGAAGAATGTGGGCTGTTCTGCAAAATGAACTTCATCTTTTTCAAGAAGGGCACAGATTTGCAGGGTTGATGCATGTTATTGAAGATTATGAAGTGTCAATCAAAGTTTTCACTTAAAGGAACTTCCATGCAAGAGAAAAAAATGGTAAGACTGATATGTGAAATGGAATATCAAGGAGCTTGGGTTTGTTCCAGTTTTAGACAGAAAGGGACAGATCTTTTCCCATTTAGCAAAAGGTATCAAGTTGGTTGAACTTCCAGAATTCCCTGTTCACATAGTCACGGAATCACAGAATGTTCAGGGTTGGAAGGGGTGTTTGGACATCATCTAGTCCAGCCCACTGCCAAAGCAGGTTCACCCAGAGCAGGTTGGACCAGAACACATCCACGTGGGTTTTGAACACCTTGAGAGAAGGAGACTCCACAACCTCTCTGGGCAGCCTGTTTCAGTGCTCTGTCACCCTCAAAGTAAAGAAGATTTTCCTCATATTGAGATGGAATTGCCTGTGTTCAATTAGTCTGTCTTGCCTGCTGCTGTGTCCTTTTACCAGTGTTTAAGCTGCTTCCAGATAGAAGTTCTGAGAAGTTTTGTAAAATATTCCCATAAGTTATGCGTTCCGTGCAACAAAAACAACAAATCACCATAAAAATGATGGGTTGGGAGAAGATGTGTAAATCACTTTCAAATATATGTGTAAAATGCTGATTTGAAGGCAAAAGGACATTTCCTTAAGATGGTATACACCAGCAAGACTATGGCAGAAGTCATCTGGTCTGCACTCTAGCAGGTAATAGTGTAATAGATTATGAGTGTTCATTGTTTTAAGATGAGAGAACATTGCTGAAGGGTAACATTTCACATACACAAACTTCTTGATTTGTACAAAGTTCGCGTAATTTTCTGCCGGGACAGAAGAAGGGGGGGAATTGTGATGCTCAGCATTGTTTGTTCACCAAACCCCCAGGCTATGCAAAGTTCTTGTGATAAGCTCAGTACTGTGTGTTCACCAAACCCCCAGACTATACACATTGTTACATGGTTCTACAAAGACAAACTGCTTAGTAGGAGGTTGCAAGATAGCAGCAGAGGCTAAACCGCAAAGTCGTCAGGTTTCGAAGGAGGGGAAAGGGACTTATGAAAACAAGGAGTACATGATGTGAAGAAGACATGGAGCCTTCATCCCTGCGATCACCAGGAGGCCCAGGAAGGCAGAGAACGACCCCTAACCACAAAACCGCGCAGACACAGAGTACACCACTAAGACACCTCCTACACCAGAAGAAGAAGAGTATAAAACCAGAAACTTTCAGGAACCAGGCGCGCGCTGTTAGTGGAGCAGAGACTCCCCGGCCGCCCAGCGCTGTTTTGCTTGTGGCTGTTTACGCAATTATCAAACTATTTGCTTAATAAAGATTACTCGTGTGACTAAATGAGCTCTATGTATACTGATTTTTAAGAGTAATCTATAACAATAGTGCATGGCTTGATTCCTAGCATGTAAGAATGGTACAGTATGGAGTAAATGCTGAATAATCACCAATTTAGAGGTACCTGGGCTGAAGGATAAGCAGGAGTTATTGCAAGGACCAAAAGATCTCATTCTTTGCTCTGACCTTTCCAACTCAATCGATGTACATGACACTGATGCTTGATGTGAGACTGCAATCATCCCCCCAAATCCTAGCTCAGTAGATCATGTTTGTTTAGGTATCATCTACCATGCACAAATACACTGTGTGAGAAGAGCGTCCAGAAGTTAAAAGTACACAGTAAATATTTATTGTCTGACACACACTATGGAGTGCAAGGATCCATATGCTACCAAGTGAAAGATTAATATGGGCATGACCCTAAATGTGAAGTGCAGAGCATCTCAGCTGCCCAAGCTTGCTTTGCTCCTTTGTGCAGGTCTTGTTGAGTTGCCATCTTTCATTCCTCTGGGTTTTTTCCCAAGGATTTTAATAGCTTCTTATGTGAAAACTTTTCAGTCCTTGAATCCCTAATAATCACTGTCTTAAAAATTTCAGCGATGCCTGCATTTTTACTTTTCTCGTATGGCTTTAGTATGCAGTCTTCCTCACAGCTGAAAATTTTTTTCCCAGCAAAACTAAGCCAAGATCCCAAAGCTGTGCTGCACCAAACTGAACCTGGGATCACACAGATGAAACCATAGGCTGTGACTTACAAGGCTTCTGGAAGACAAGTGATACGGGGAGTGTATCTAGACTTGACACGGCTGATTTGTCTTCCACTGAGGAAACAAGTTTCAGTATTTGCTATGTATTGGAAGAAGATAGCTGCTGAATGTTTTTCATCAAGGTCTACAGTTTTTAGATTATCATAATCCACATGAAACAGACTTCAGAAGATTAATGTTAGTCATAAATAAACAGTTCACCAGAAGAATTCATGTTTTCAAGCAAGGAAGGAAACTTGATCATCTTCCAAGAACTACAAACCAAAATAAAACAACCAAAAAGAAAAAATGTAGATCAAGAATAAGGGGTTATTAGTAATTCTCAGTATGCCAGTTCACTTTCCACTGAGTCTGATAACTCACATCAATACAATTGACTGCAGTCAGAATCGCCCAATACAATGCACTAGTTAAGCAATGAATAGTGTCTGATCATTTCTAACATGAATGTGCTCACAAATAAATGCAACATTGGTGGCATAAATCTCTCATGGATGCCTAAAAAGGACTGTTAGCACCCAACTCTAGGCATAAAATATGTAGAGCCTCTGACATCTTCTCAGTATGAACTATTCAGCGCAGCAACAGTGAGGAATAGAAGAAACTCCTCACAAACAAGGTTGGGCTGATTTCAGTCAGAGGGAAGATGGATAAATCAGTGGGATGGCTGGGATCCACTTTCATCCTGGAAAAAATTCAGACACAGAACTTCAGGAGAACTCGCAGAATTTGAACCTATTGGAACAGGAACTGAGGGAGGAGAGTGTACATGCATATTTGTGCAACAGCTCATCTGATTATTTATCTCAGGTTTACAGGCAGGCCAGCTACCTGAGCACCAAGTTGACGTGTCCAGACTGCTTCAGATTTCAGAATTCTCTAGCTCAAAAATCAGTGTATGTTGCATAGAGACACTGTGGCAGTTTAACATTTGAGCCCAGATCTCTTTAATTCCCCCTAAAACTTGGTAAAAGCAGTTTACTCTTTTATTTCTGTACATTAATTTTCCTCCCTGTCAGTTAAAGTACCAGTGAGTCTCACTGAATATTCTCAATAGGCTTTCCAAAGATGAAAGGATAGTATAGTTTTGCAGTAATGTACCCATTTGTCTTCCGAAAATGAAGACCTTATGCCTAAAACTCTTACCGGAGGGGTAAAAACCCACACAATAAAGCACTTTCTATCTGGAAATTCTAATTTTTTCTAGCTACAGATGCAGAATTTCGAAAAGCAAAAGCCATAGCAGACTGGAGCATGGGGGGGGGGGAAAAAAAAGTAAGTTAATTGGATCAAAGCAAGAAATAGAGAACTTATTTCTTCTACCCTACAGCTCATAAAAAATAAAAATGAAATGCTGTCAGGCAGCAAAATGAATTGCAAGGAAACCATTAACATGAAAACAGAGAGGGAAAAAAGCTCCATACGATGCATTGAGTGCGTGAAAGCAGAGGCAGAGCTAGCCGATCTGTTTACCAGAGTAGGCGGAACATAATTTTGGTGGCAGCCTGACTACATACAACTATTTGTCTCTTATGACATCTAGAAATACAGAAGAGCACTTTTCAGTGGTTAACTCTGAAGTAGCAGGCTTTGTCAACTTTGGCTTTTCATCTCTGATTTGCCGACAGAACATGGCATTTTGTGGAATTAATTTGGGGTAGACTTTGAAACAACTTTCATTGTGTTTAGATTGACACAATATGCATCACCATTGACTGAAAAATAGTGATCTAGATTGCACAGGTAATCAAAATGATATCAAAATTATGCTAGTAATAATGCCTTAACTAGAATTTCAGTCACATAGAATGATTTGCACCATAGGAGGGATTAAATAAGTTGGGTAGACTTTGAAAGATATAAATAAACTTAAAACACTTCAATGTTTCTCATCCATATTCAGAATTATCTGTCTTTTCTTCCATGGCAACTTTTGATAAACTTAATGATGTGTTAAAAAGGAGATATTTTAGTACTTAAGTCCATGTATGCTGATGTAAAATCTTACTTGCCAAAAAATCAGACTCCAGATGAACCCCCCTAAAAATTAGCAAAACAAGAAAAGAATGTCTGAGGACTTTCAAAAGCAAGGGTCACAAGCACTAAATGAACTTGTTACAAGTCAATTATGTTGCCTAGTTTTGTTTAGGGACCCCTGTGAAGCCTAGCACTCATTCCGCTATTCTTTCATAATTAATACACATCTTTCTTGTTTGTTTGGTTGGGTTTTTTTAAAGCAATTTATGCGTTACACTAAATATTCTATGCCTACACAGAGTTTCTCAGTGTATTTAGATATAATTTCCTTTAACTAATGCTTGGAGAAGAATCATCTTCTGTGTATCTGGAAAATTTTGAAAAATGGAAGATATTATGAAGAACTAAACCAAGAAAGCAATTTTAAAAAAAAGGTGAAAAAAAGGGTCAGATTCTCAGCTGTTTTAGACCACTGTATCTCCACTGGCTGAATATTGCAGGGAGCTCAGTCGCTCCTTCCTAAAGGTAATACTGCAGGGAAACTACCACCCTGGAGCCTCTTATTTCTCTGCCAGAAGTTGGTTATCCATAGTGGAATCAACAGAGACAACAGATTCCTAGTTGTTCCAGTGCAAATTTTGATGTCTTAGCTGAAGCCTACCTCGTCAGTAATTCATTCATGGCTGACTGATTCATGGACTAGAGCAGAATGCTGTCTTCTGATAAGCATGCGACAGTGGCAGAAACCTCCAGCAAAAGATGGGGGCAAGCACTTTCTCAGTATTTTAAACCAGCTCAATAGTGGGAAAGAAACAAATGAAAAAATGTGGGATTTATTTGAATAAATGTAGCCATATTACACTGGGGAGGTCTCCATGTGGCCTTTTCACCTGGACGAGCATTGGCTGTCAGTGATGATCGAGGCTATGATATTTATGGTACCAACCATCCCATTTTACAGTAAGCATCTAAAGTCGAGTTAATCATCACCTGAAGTGCCTGTTCGTCTAAGGGAATAACAGGATCCCAGGTGGCTGCACTGCAGTTGGAAACCTCTAGGCTGTGGACATCTAAAGTTAGGGGAGATGAATCTCAGCCTTAATGTCGTGACTGAGTACTACAGCATGATGGAACTTATAATTCCGAACAGCCAAGTAAAGTGGTTTTCCCCTGCTATCAGGGGAATAATGAATCTCAAGTGGTTGCCCTGATGAAGAAGCATACTCAAAGGCAGCTGTGCACAGTTCCCTGATATTTGTGTACTCAGTTGAAAAATAGAAGCTTTGTGCATCAGTGAGAACAATATCTCAACTCAAGCTGTGCTGTTTAGCTACAAAGATATGACAGCTAATCTTTTGTTAGGGATTTTCAGCATTCTCTCCAAAATATCAGATAACAAAAAAACAGGCAAAACCAGAAACATTCCTATTACCTTTGAGGATTTCTTGTTAGGGAGTCTGGAGAGTTTAGGACTATGGGCACATGTGATGTGTGTCTGAGGGACCGAAAACAATATCTAGTGCATGTTACGTATTAATATAGATGAAACCCTAACCTCTTCATATATATATTTAATTCATTCCTATCTCCAAGGAGGCCAGAATTTATCCTATTTCCTAAAGAAAATAAGAAATTTGGTAATGTGTTTGCTGGAGATGATGATCTTGATTAAAATATCTTGCCCAATCTAAATATTCCTAAAATAACCAGGACAAATCTCCGGAGGCAAATTTGGAAACTTGCATCACTTCTGAGTCCCAGGATAAAACAGCTTGGTGTAGTCTGATGAGATATTTGCATCAGACATTCTTATGTGAAGTTCACATATGTTCATCCTCCCATAAATGCAATTCCATACAATACATTGCTTCATCCTCTTCCACTTCTGTCCCTTGCTAGTTCTTTATTATTCTCTCAAGAGAATACCAACCTCCTGGAGGTTCTGTAAGCCTAAAGCAGTTTTTCAGATGAAGAAAAACACCTTCTAATACATAAAGTCAGGGATAAAACCCCAAAACCTTAGAGTTAAATCTCTTTGAAAAAAACAACAAGAGAGAGAGAAACTTGGTTCTCAGTCAACGTTGGGTTTCATTTCAGAAATGTAAAGGTGATCAAAAAGTTGTCCAGATTTAAAATAAGCCATTAGCAAAATTCATATGCCTTCTAAGCACTTGCTAGTAGACTCACTGGGTAAACGATTTTCAACCAGACAAGCAGAAGTTCAATTCAGAGATTAACAACTGTGGATAAGGCTCAGGAAAAAGTGGACATCCATACTCCAACCTACTCCACAATTTAGCTGTAATGCTGGTATGGCTACATTATGTTTGCTTCTGAAATATGTTATTTTAGTGCTGGCTTCCACTACACTGTATTTCCCAATCTAATTCTGCCCTGTATCTCTTTCAAGTCTAACATATTTTTCTTGTTTTTGCTCAACATCTAAAAACATTTGTTTCCTTTCCAGATTTTATATTTTACTTCCACAGCCAGCTTTTTAGGCCCATTCTTCCACTTTAACCTTTTTGCTCTGACACTGAGGATCTCTGTCTTTGCAGTTCCTGAGCTAAGCGTCCTGCAAGTAAACAGCAGCATGAAATAAAGGTCAAATTAGTGTTTCCGAGATACAGGCTCCTCTTCCCCTCAGAGAGCAGTCTGCTCTGATGAAGATTCCCTTCAGGATGATACATCCACTTCGGGAGTAGTGTCGGAGATGTTAGATGCAGCAGCTCTTCCCCGAATTATTAATATCTATTGTGCATCTCCCTGGAAAGAGCATAATTCTTTTGTGTAGTAAGGCTGAGCTGGCCATTGTCTCCTCAGGGATGCAGTATTTATCCCAAATGCAAGCAGCAGAATAAATGCTGAATAGCTGTGTCTGTAAGAACACTATGTTCATTGCACTTGTTTGTATTCTCATGTGGAAGCACAGTTTATACCATCATCCCTCTTAGAAATTCTTCAGGGTAGCTCCAGCAGAACCCCAATAAGTGGATTCTGCATGGAGCTCCATCACAGCAGAATGTTCTTCCTGTCCTGAAATAAAAGGTGGAAGAAGTATATACAAATACTATGCTCTTTTATACCTGTACTAATACTACTACTACTAACTATGATGACTGCCTTACCTAAAAATATGTGGAATTTATGGATAAGTACAGACAGATTTCTGACCTTCACTATTAATTTTCATCCTCTCCTTGCACTTCTAAGCGTAGCTTTATTGCCACTTCTTCCTTACTTCATACGTAGATATTTCACCTTTCGTTTTCTGTTCCAATCCAAGATATAAGGGAAGCACTTGAGGAAGCAAGGACATCTCATCGTTATTCCCTGGGTGACTTTTTCCTCTGTTTGGTCCAGATGGAGAATTTTATAGCAATCCTAAATGACACAGGAAACAGCACTGCTTGATTGACTTTGTCTTTGCATACCAGGAGCCGTACTGGGAATCTGGTGCTTCTGTGCATAGTTGTGGTAATACAAAGCCAGACATTCTTAGCAATATGTATTTTCCTGTGTATGAAATGCACTTGAAGCAATTGATTGATGCACTTAGAATTGTTTCATACACCATCTGTATCCATCTGTACATGCTTGCACACTGTTTTAAAATCTGTCTTGATTACCAATACATTGGATAGAAGTGATATTTTCTGTTAATAGAGTGTATTAATAAAGCTCAAATAATATTTCACTCCATTCAGTCCTATCAAATACATTCAATGTACGATTAGTTTAAAATTAGATACGTCTCAGTTAGCATATGTTAATGCTTCTGCCTCCAACTCTCAGCAGTCACACTAAAATTATCACACAGAAACACAGACTTATTTTGGCAGAAATCAAGAAGTAGCAGTTACAGTCTTTATGACTAAAAAGTTGAATTATTTTTAGAAAGAAAAGAAAAGAATGTTTGTCTCCTTTTTTTATATACCTTCCTTGGTCTGGCAGGGAATTTGACCAACAGATTTGAAAGTTGCATTCATAAAAAAATGCTACAGAAACATTATTCAAACAGTACCCTTTTAACCCAGGCCTTATCATTTGTGTAATAACTTGTATATATTTCAGAACATATCAGTGATGCCTTCTTCCACTAATTACCAGGTCATTTCTATTTAACATCACTGTCTGGGAATTTGTTACAAACATAATGACTTTAAAATCTTTACAAATACAAAAGGATTTTAAATATAGCCCGCTCTAACAGAAGTCTTCCCAGCCCCTCTGGCATCTCACATATTTATAGCAAAGTCCCAGGATTTCTTCCTCAGATTAGTGCTTCTCATGCTCCCGACCACCCCTTACGCAATGGTGAGCTGTAGCACAAATTTGAGGCTCCCACTATGAGATACATTACCTGGGCAGGACTACTCTGCAGCTCTTCCCCTATTTCATGGTACATCCCAAGTAAAGGCAGGTGATCCCCACAAACCTCCACCAACCAGACTCGTCGACCTTAGATTTTTCTTTGATTCTCAAAACAAAGCTAAAATTCTCTGTCTCCTACTTCGGGTTTTATAAGCACCATGCTCTTTTTTTTTTTTTTCTTGGATTTTTGTGCTTTTAAAATGTTGCCAGACTGTTCAGCCACTGTTATGTTACATATCATCAGCCTTGAAAGAGGCAAAGGAAATGGATCAGAACTACAAAACAGATACAGCTCACCATAATATGCCTTAATTTATACCATATGGATCTTTTATTTCTCAGAGAACAAGGGCGTGCCACGCATCTTCCCCCAAAAAATTTTGAAGTATAGTCCTCAATTATTCCCAAAAAGCAGATCAGCTGTTTTCACTTCCAAGGATATAAACTGTGGCCCCGTAGAATCATAGAATCATGGAATCTTTTTGGTTGGAAGAGACCTTGAAGATCCTCAAATCCAACCATTCACCTAACACTGCCAAGCTCACCACTAAACCATGTCCCTGAGCACCACATCTACATGTCTTTTAAATACCTCCACAGATGGCAACTTTCCCACTTCCCTGGGCAGCTTGATAACCCTTTTGGTGAAGAATTTTTTCCTTATATCCAATCTAAACCTCCCCTGGAGCAACTTGAGGCCATTTCCCCTCATCCTTTTGCATGTTACTTGGGAGAAGAGACTGACCCCCCCTCGCTACAACCTCCCTTCATGTAGTTGTAGGGAGCGATAAGGCCTTCCCTCAGCCTCCTTAGCCTATTTAGCAGCCTTTTATCACTTCCATGCCCTCACACACCCATTTCCCAAATGGGATGCCAGGATCCCCAGATCAAGATCCCAGTGACATACTCTATTTTTCTCATCCTCCTATCATAAGTTTCCACCTCCTGGCCATTGGCACCTACCACCTGTTGAGATTCCCTGCAGCATGAGAGACAGCATCATGGTCTGGCAGACATGGCACGGTATTCTAGACCATCTCAGAGAGCCACTGTACAGTTGCACACAGGTGGCTGAATCACTCGCTGGGTATCTGTAGGAAGGTGGGCACACATGAGCTGGGTATTGAAGACTCAGCTCAGTTTTCTACAGTATATAGTATAGATATACTATGTATAGTATGTACTATGATACCATATGTACTTCATGTAGTATGTAGTATATATTCCTCTATTGCCATTTGAGAGTGCTGTCTGGCCTCCATCTTCTCTCCAGAACTGCACGTATCACTCTTAAACCTTGTGTCATCCATTAGCCCCCGCATGGATAGCTGGATACCTCCAAGCATCTTGAATGGTACTGGAGGGCTATCTGAAGACAACCGACTCAAGTCCCTTGTGAGAAAGTCCTGTGCTCACCTCAATACACCTATACACGATGAGCTGAATCACTCTCTGAACTCCACAGACAGCAAGGAGTAGCTCTCCATCACTATAATAAAAACACAGCAGCCTGGCTCACTTACAGGCCTGCATGAGGGTGCCCACATATTGACGTCTTACTCTGAAAATTGACTTTCATCCAGAGACACAAAGGCAAGAGGTAATGAATATGACTCAGAACTTTCAGATTATGTCATTAATTTCAGCAGAAGTTATTTATCTGGACCATTTTTAATGGTGGTCTTATTTTACTGAGTCTTAATTCCAGATAAAATCACATAATCAAAAAATACGGAACGCCACCCATAGACATAATGGGCTTACTACCAGGAACAATTCTTTGCCTTCACAGACATACACTAGCTGAATATTTTAAAGGGATTCCTCAGATGTATATTTCATTAGCTGCATAATTTCACTCCCTAGTTCTGAATTTTGAATTTTGCCTTGACACAGTAAGCTCTCGATCCACACAATGTTGCATTCCTCTGCATTCACAGAACTGCTCTCTTCTCAGGAGAACTCATTTCCCAACAACACCAATTACTGTCACCTACTTTCACTTGACATTAATCGCAAGACAAGCAGAACTAGCTATACTTAGACCTGCCAGGCTGATATACAACTGACTTAACAGCTGCATTTATGCTTACTGTTCAGCGCAGTAGTACAGAAACCAGCTAAAGTGCTTTTAGTTCAGGGGAAAAGCTTTTATTGGCTAATTTAGTCTTAAGAATACCATCTAAGACAAAATGTTATTTGGGAATCAGGCAGCATAGGCAGCAGCTGTCATGTATGCACTTAATCAGTGGGTTTCTTTGATTTTGCTTTCAGTTTTTTTCTTGATTATAATAACCCAGAGGAAACTGATTAATCGAAAGTAAGTGATTTCAGTCAGAGCATGCTTATAGGGTGGGAAAGTGAGGAGTTACCAACTATTTTAGCCAGACATTGATAACAAAAAAAAAGTTAGTTCTTTTTTAATTCTGCTTAGCCTTGAGAAGGCAAGAGCCGAGACACTGTATATGGACTTATCATCGGATCACTTATATACCTGTGTTTACATTGCACACAGTCCCAAGGCTGAACTGTCCTCATCCTGTTGACTTTCAAAGGATCAGCATGTTTTACGGCCTGAGATAATCTGTGTATAAAATCAGGTTTTACACTGTAAACAGGAGATGTACCATGATGTCCTGGTTTGAGGTAAAACTGGACCAGATTTGTTCATAACTTTGCTTCTTAGCTGGACCTCTTCTAACTACTGAAATTAACAGCATATTTTGCAGGCAATGTTCACTCCCTCAGAGGGATAAACCCAATGTTTATAGTCGATGCCCAGACACGGTATGCGGGAGAGGCTCTTGCTTATACTTATCACTGTAACAGCCAAGGCCAACCAACTTTGTTGTTTGCCCCGTTGGAGGGTCGGAAGCAGAAAAGCGCAGTGGGGTCCCACCTGCGGGGAGGAGCGGACAGGACAGGTGACCCAAAACTGACCAACAGGGTATTCCATCCCATCTGCATCATGCTCAGTATAAAAGCTGAGGGTCAGATCCCTCTCACTCTCTTGCTCTTGCTCTCTTGCTCTCTCCCTCTCTCTCTCTCTCTTTTATTTTTTTTCCACTCTTTCGCTCTCTCGCTCTCTTCACTTCAATCGTCTGCCTTTGGTCCCGATCCTGAAGGCAGACCCGGAATCCAGTTCCCGTCCGCCACTGAGTCCAGCCTGGGACTGCCCCAGTGCCAGCCGGT
>VZSZ01001047.1:132-36693 GCA_013398815.1 Ibidorhyncha struthersii
CACTCCATGCCCTTGTTAAAAGTCCCTCCCCAGCTCTCCTGTAGCCCCTTTAGGTACTGGAAGGCCATTCTGAGGTCTCCCCGGAGCCTTCTCTTCTCCAGGCTGAACCACCCGAATTCTCTCAGCCTGTCCTCCCAGCAGAGGGGCTCCAGCCCTCGCAGCATCTTCATGACCTCCTCTGGACCTGTTCCAACCACAGTTCCTCCTGTGTTGGGGGCTCCAGAGCTGGATGCAGAACTCCAGGTGGAGTCTCACAAGAGTGGAGAAGCGGGGCAGAGTCCCCTCCCTTGACCTGCTGGCCACACTTCTTCTGATGCAGCCCAGGATACAGTTGGCTTTCTGGGCTGCGATCGCAAGTAGCACAGCTTTGCATTCAGGTGCACACATACAGACATCTACGTGCGCCAAAGGAAATGGTGAGCTAATCTGATGCTTCATTAATTCCACACATTGGGGTAAAAATGAGATCTTCCTTGAAAGAACAGAAGAATTCTTGGGGACCCTCTGTCCCATAGCCTATCCCAGAGGGTAGCCCTCTATCCTGTAAGAGTCCCTGCGCGTGCTTTTAGAGATGATGTGTCATCTTTTATTGTTGCCATAGTTTGCACTGATTTTGAAGACCATAAACATCAGTTAACATCACATAATTCTCTTTTAGAGTAACTGATGGAGAGACATCTTACTGATAGGGAGCTAAGGTGGGAAGGTGTGAAGTAGTTTATTTGATGGATACTTTTTTCGAGGTAGTGACTAGTAAATCTCTGTGCCCTTCTGAAGGGCACACACAGAATGAAAAATAATTCAAAACCAGGAGAGTGGGAGTCTCTGATAATACAGCTTGGGGGGAAAAATGAACAAACAAAAATGCATGACCTGAACTAGGAAGTCTGAAGACTACCTGTGTGTCGTGCTGTAAGAGTGGATAAAGCAGGTTCCTCGTCTGCCCAGGCCCCAGGCGCTTGTGGTGACTGGTGTGCAGGTCCTTGCAGAGGGGTGCCCGAAGTCAACTACCAGCCTCTCTAGGGTCATGTTAAATTAAAGCGCACCAGTAGGAGAGCAGCTGGAATTGGCTTTTTCCAAAGGGGATGTGCTGAGCTGCATGCTCTGCTGAGCTCTGGGCCCCGCAGTCGCCAAGAGCTGTATGCCACTGCCTCTTGCAAGGGTTTCTCAAGTTCCTATGGCCGCAAGCTACTGCACCTGTGGTGCTGGACCTGCTGCATGCCACGCAAAATCTGCCCAGGCTCTGACTGCTGAAGTTCGTTGATGGAGGACAGAAGGAGGCTCATCTGCAGGAGCAGAGGCTGAGCGCTGTAGCGATATGGCAGCCAGAAGTGCAGGAGAGTGCGTGCGCTCCCTGGAATACCCGCTAATCCTGTTTAGTTTATCCCTGTCTAGTTTATGATTTGTATGGTCAGAAGATCCCATACAAAACCTCTACCCTCCTCTGGAGTGTATTTACTATATGCCAGATTTGATGTAAACTGTTTTGAGACAGTTACACTCAAACTTTATGTGATGTTGGAATTTTTTTTTCTGTCTGCTTATAAAGCTCACACGGTAACTATCATAGTCTGATTGCAAGATGCTGAGAGAAGTTTAATTCATTCCAAATTTTGGAATGAATTAATTCTAAAAATGACTTACAGTAGCTTTAGGAATACAAAAGTTAGTCCTTTAATCTCAGTGTGTGGTTGAGATGCTGCTGCTTTCTTTTCAAATAAAGTTCTCATTTAGTACTGTCAAGTTTCTGCGGAATAACCATTAGTCCTGTCACTTATTCGGGACTGAGCCTGGCTGGTTTAAAATGTGCTAAGCTTCGCCCTGATCGCAAACCAGCTTTTCTCCGTGAGGCTGAAGCAATATCCACAAACACCTCTCTTTTTTATCTTGGCTCTGCAGCATAGCATGTAATTTTCTGTACTGCGTGAGCTCCAGCGTCTAGGCAACGAGAGGTGAGCTGAGGACTGGGTTTTAAACTCACATCTTCCGCTGTTTGTGGTTTTTTTTTTTTTTTTTTTTTTTTTTTTTTTTTTTTTTAAAAAGCAGACCAGCCCCCAATCTAAAACCTCCGATATTATTCGAGTACATGAAGGCACGTCAAGGAAATGGGAAGTGACAGATTTGGAACAAAAGCATGTTTGTAGTCATGATTTCATACGGGGTCCTGAGCACTTGGTCGGATGCGGATGGGCTGGAGGAGTACTCGTCTCTCCCCTGCCCTCCTGTGGGTCTAATAAATGTGACTCAGGTGTGTTAAACCTGCAGACAGTGCTTTCACACCAGAGTCGGGCTCCTTGTGTTCTCCTCTTTGTTCTGAAACATCTCTCACTGTGCGGGACGGTGTCATGTGTTGGGTTTTTGTTTTGAACCCATCTTCTGTGGAGCTGTGTTGCACAGGGTTGCCAACGTGGGTTCAGACCTGGTCGTTGGCGCTCTGCTGGGGGAGGTGTGCCCAGCCCCTCGGGGGGGCTGCTCTCCGGGGGACCACGGCGGGTCAGCAGCGAAGACATAACCAGGTTTTCCTTTTTAAGATGCCTACTGAAGGGGCATTAAAGCAGCTCTCGTGTTTCTGTCTCAGCATTCAGGCAGCATCATTGAGGTCTTGGCAATGGAAAGCCTGACTCCAATGTTACTGGAAAAGTGCTTGCGGTAGTGACCAGGGCACACGAAGCCCCAGGCTCTGATGTCTGGGTGTATGCTGTTCCGTGGATTCCCGCAGAGCCGGCTTAGTGGGCACTGGTTGTGGCCTGGTGTCCCTTCTGGTTCACGAGGGCTCCAGTCGGTTTTGCTCAGTCTTCCTTGTGCTAGAGTGTTTCTTAGATACAGATGCGTGGTTTGGGAGAGGGCTGAGTCGATTTGAGTCTGTTTTCCCTCTTTTTGCAGGTGTGTCGGGAGTAAAAGCAGATCGGTTCGAGGAAGCGATGACAGCAAAGCACTGCGCACTGTCGCTGGTGGGAGAGCCCATCATGTACCCGGAGATCAACCGGTTTGTGAAGCTCCTGCACCAGCACAGCATCTCTAGTTTCCTGGTTACAAACGCGCAGTTCCCAGATGAGATTAGGTAAGGGCTGGACAAAGTATCTCCCTGCTAAAACATTTGAGTGCTGACCTGTGTTTTAATTCCACTTTATTGCTCATCAGAGTCAGCTCAGCCTGAGCACTGACAATGGAAGAGCCCACTCAGCATCTATTTGATTTTAACCTTAATCTCCCCACGCTCTTTCTCATATCTTTCTCTCCCCCAGTTTGATTTTCTTTTCTATGTCTCTTCAACAAAGTGTGATTACTTCTGGAAGTGAAGGAAATGTAATATAGTACCTCCTGGAGGTGCGAGGGAAGGAAGACGGCGAGTGAGCTGCATTTTGTGCTTGGGGACATGGATAACTGGTGTGAGTGTTTCCGACAGCTAGAGCAGGAGACCGAACTCATAAATTGCGTTTTTGGTTTATGTGCTTCTCTGGCAGTCTGATCTTTGTTCTAAATCTGTAAGACTAGCCGTAATGGCTCAAACCTAAGATCTGCACAGCCCAGCATCTCCAGCAGGACCCAGCGTGCAGGATAAGAAAAGGTGAAAAGCGCACAGTCATCTGCAAAAGTGGGATCAGCAGTGCTTAACCTCCCTCTCCAAGGGACTTAAGCTAAACGCTCCAAACATTTTAATAAACTCTTTCACAGTCTTTACAAATGCAAAGAATCCCCATTTCTGATGTTCCAGAGCATCCAGGTTGCTTTTAACGAAATCTGAAGCAACGTAGCAAGGAAACGCAGCGTGTAGTGTGAGCTGCGAGGTAGTTGGGAACTCATCAGAATGCCACGAGCTAATAACGCTGGCAAAGTCCAACCCTGGAGTTAGCGGGGCTGTATGCAGGGTGGGTTTGGTACGCGGTTCAGCTTGTCACTGCAGCTCAGTGCCGCTCCGTGTTAGCGCTTTCCTTCGCGCTTCCCTCTCGTGGTCTGAATATGGCAGCGAGAGGGGAGGGCATGCGATTTTTGAGTGAGTAATTATACACTACAAAGGCATTCCAAATGATTGAATAATTGTGTAATCAAGTTACTTTAAGTCATGTATTATGTGCCTGATAGACAGAAATTGCTCTTTCCTAAAAATAGCATTTTAAAAAGAGAGCACAGACTATATTTTGTAGCTTGCATTTCTTAGGATCTGCTGGATGTTTTGAAAAAGAAACAAAAAAAAGAAAGCGATAAGATGCTGGTCTTGCTGTCTTAAAAACTGCAACTGATCTTTGGCTCATCAAAGCGAATGATTTGCTTAATATGGGAACCAAAGTATGCACTGAGCTCGCTTTGTCTTCGTCAGCAGAAGGGGAGCTGTAGTCTAAAAGTTAGTCTGAAAATAGGCAGTGTGACCTCTGGCATCCAGCGCGCAAATGGGGAGCGTGGCATGGGTTTGGGCAAGGGGGGAGCTGCAGAGCTGGGTCTGCAGCACGTCGCTGCCTGTGCCTTCCTCTCTCCTCTCCTCCTCCTCCTCTTCTATTTGGCCTGCGGCTTTGTCTGCCTCCGGGCACACACGTGTTTTCATGAAGCGAAGGAGGTTTTACAGCACGTGAGCTCGTATTGAGCAGTTACCTGGCTCTCGTCCTCTTCCTCCTCTTGTTTCTGTTTAGTGGCTGTGAACAAGAACCCTTGCATACACGTTTGCATTTATGAGCATCAGTAATAATAATGAGCAGCTGCTTATTATTGCTCATAAGAAAATGCTCGTTTTTATTATATTGGTGTTTCTGTTCTTTGTATTGTTGACTTAAGCCGTGTCCTGCCTGGCTTGTGAAACCACCTCGTGGCTGGTGGACTGAAGTTCAGTTTATTGCTCTTGAGTTGCGCTGTGCTACTTTGTCGCATTTTCTGCCCTAGTTCATACGTGGTGAATGCCATGAATTTGATCTGGATGCGATCTCAGCTGTCTAAGCTAGCTTGGAAATTACAACCAAAAATTAAGGAGGAACATTGGAAAATCCATCCCAGTACCATGCAACTAAATTTCCTGTTAATTACAAAACGTAGCTGTGTTCCAGGAAGGTCAGTTTGTGCTCTGCTTCTCCCTGGTGCTGCCTGGACCCATGACTGCCCTTTCTCCTCGCTCCCCTTTGGCAGGGCATGCGCGAGGCCGTCCTGGCTCTGCTCCTGGCCATGGCAGAGCCCGGTGGACCGCTTCACTTTGGAACAATGTGGGGCAGAAATCCCTCCCTGGGATCTCTTCCAGTTCCTTAATTTTCCCTAGTATAAGAGTGAGTCTGGCTCTTGCCTGTCCTTAGGATTGAGATCCTCAGAGAAGAGATGATTTTTCTCGGCTTGTGTTTTGAAAAACACTCGCTCCATCTTCAGTGGGGCCCCTTTTAATTAGGCAAATGCAGCATTAAGTAGAGAAGAGTGTTTGGCTCCGTTCTTCGAAGCTGAATGCTTCAATCCACTTACACCTAGAACATTTGGCCACTTTTAGAGATTGTGGCTTTGGGCTGCTGGTCCAGGCAAGTTTGTTTATAAAACAGTTTTGTTTTTTTTTTTTTTTAACCTAAAATGTTAAATTTGTTCTGGGCTATTTCATTCTTCTGTCTAAATACAGAGAGGATGCGTTTAAATCGGTTGTTTGAGTGTCCACATTAAGTGGATTTTTCTGAATGCTAAAAGCTTTGCTGGGTCTCATTCTGGACAGTTGTCACTTTGTCACCTTTGGAGAGGGCAGGGGGGTTGGTGTATTTTTAGGTGGCACTGTTTGGCAGCTGAACAATAGTTTCTAATTTCTTCTCATCCATCTATAAAGAACCAAATGGAGCTGGGACTGTAGCCTGCTCATTAACAGAATTCAAAAAAAAAAAAAACCCCCAAAAAACCCACATGCAAAACATTGTCTGAAAACTGTTAAGAGCTGTGAAGTTCCGCGGTGCGATTAGGATGCTGTCACTTCATCTCAGAGACACCAAGGTGGAAGATGCCACGAGGGGCGGATGTGCGTTACGCTCTCTGGCTTTATCAGATTTGTCTGTGACAAGGCAGCTCATTTTAGGTTGTTCCTCTTAATGCCCTTCGTTATCCCTTTGCTAATGGACTGCAGTCTTCCTGCTTCTCTTTTATACCCTTGGGCTTTATGGAAGGGATCAGACTCAGCGAAGGCTCTTCACACGGCCAAGGAGGTTTAATCTTTTTTAGAAGTTACCAGTGTTGGGCTCACAGATGCTGTGCTTACCGGCATTATGTGACCAGAAAGACTATATTGCAGGGTTTATGTGAAATAAGAACCTTGGAAGTGGAAGGAGAACACACTGGGGGATTGGGCTTGGTTTTATTTTCTAAACAGCTTTGATTTCCCTTCAAAAAATGGTTTGACTGACGATGCCAGCCGCAGGTCAGGTAAGTTTAATGTGTCCAGTGGTAGAAACTGGCTGAATTGTGCCTGTATTTCTATGGAATGGGATTATTTTTTTTACGGGCCAGGGCAAATAGAACTTGGGGAAGGGGCTGAGCTTCATGATTTTTAACCATGGGTGCTGTGGTGAGCAGCAGAGCCCTTCAGTGCCTCACATGAACCCCTGGCAGCATGCTTTGGGAAGCCTTTCTGAATGTGTTACAGCTACACTGGAGTGAAATACATTCCAGTTCAGTGAGGAAAAGATAATTAAAATGTCAGCCAAGGCCCCTGTATGTGACGTTCTTAGCTTTGGGGTGTATTATTTGTTGGAAGTAGGTTGTAATGTCTCACTATTAAGATGATGGTCACTTGGCAGAGATGAACCACTGGGCTTTGATAGCTTTGCCTGTAAATACTGTATAGTTCCTGTCGCTACCGGCCCAGCAGAACAGCTTGTTTGGAAATACTGTATTTTATGTGTGCTTTGGTAGGAAAACACAAATCCAGCTAGCACTAAGGTCTGAAAACAACGATTCCTTTCTTCTTATTTCCAAGGAACCTTGAGCCAGTAACGCAGCTGTACGTCAGCGTGGATGCGAGCACCAAAGAGAGCCTGAAGAGAATTGATAGACCCCTCTTCAAGGATTTCTGGCAGAGGTTTCTAGACAGTTTAAAGGCCTTGTCTGAAAAGGTACGCAGTTAAGAATGTATTTTAAAATATATTTTTTCTTCCTTCTGCACTTTACCTGCTCAGGACTTGAGAGGTTTCACAGGGGCTGTAGAGTGGGTTCTGGATGTGCTGGGAGCATACTGACATGGTTTGTACCTTAAGGTGTAGAAGGTCCAGCAAGTTTGGGTTTTGCCATCTGGGGAGAAATTTAATGAATTTTAAAAAGGAGGGCGGAATGTGCGTCAAATGGGACAGTAAACTCTGCTGTGAATATAAGATGCTATGAGAGACAACAAGATTATAAAATGATACAAGATTTCCTAATTAAGCATTTGCACCAAGAGCAGGCTGCCGAAGGAAAACTGGAAATTCAGGGAAGCCTAGGAAGGGTCATAAATCCCCACGTGACACTTAGCACTGGTTCTCAAAGGTTCCCTTGAAATTGCAGTACATAAAGGACATTAAGATGTGTGTGCTGGAGTTTACTAGCTCTGATCACCCTCCTGCTACATAGAAATCTGCTTATTTCTGGAAGATTTTCCCAAAACAATAGATCTGAGCATAATAGCAAGGGGAACCCTTACACTGTCAGTGGTTTGTAGTAGTTTGTGTCCGTCTGAGATAGCTGAACAGTGACCTGAAGGCCCGTGGGATGGTGTCTGCTGCTGTCAGCACAGAACTTAGTCTACCGTGTAACAGTTTTTGCAGTAATTAATGAAGCACTCGTGGTCCCAGCATCACATGATTTAATAAGAATAGCACTTCATGAGCATGTCTTCTCTCTTATTTGCTGCTACTGCGCCCTGATAGAAGCAAGTACTTCTGTTTACCGATCTGGCAGGAGTTGACATGTTACCTGCTGAGATGAACAGACAAGAGAGACTGTTTCATTTGAATAATGAGTTTTTCTGCCTTCTGAGATTACAATGTTGGACCATTTTCTGCCACATGTACTTACATTAGTAGGCCTGGGAGACTCGGTGTAATTGAGTGACACTTTCTTCTGCAAAGGCGTGTGAGTAGCTTGGTCAAGCTGCTTGCGTGCAAGTGTGCCCGCTGAGCTTGGTAAGCAAAATCTCAGGCCAAACTGAGCTTACTGAAATCGGGTACAAACTTACTACGTTCTCCATGAGAGTAGAGGAGGCTGTGGAAAGAAGGGGAACTAAAATATTGAAGGGGAAAAATATTGCTAAAGCCTTCTGGGAACTTGCTTTTGCCCATCACTTCTTTCCTTCTGCCTCTCTTGACCCCAGATAGATATGGTTCATTCGTTGCTGTGTGTTGTCAGAAATTTCCTTGTGAAGAACTGAAGGTGAAAGTATTGGCAAGTCTGTCCATACGGCTAAAAATACTCTGGTCAAGGTGAAGAGGAGAGGAAAAAGAAGCTCAACTAGCAGGTGCATTTTCTCCTCCAAGCAACTGCACTTTGAAGGGTCCTTGAAACACTGATAACACAAAAGCCAATTAATAGTTGCTCCAGTTGGTAACACACTGCTCTGCCAGCCCCTGCTCAGCAGCATACTGCATCGTCACGTGTGGGGGACAGCGAGACATCTTGGGGAAGCTGCTGTTCGTTAGGTTTTTCTCTTAATGTTATACATGGTTCTGGTACCCCCAAATTATCTTGAACTGCTCCTGGGCAGAAGCACCTTTCTGTTTTCCTTCTGAGCGCGTTGCTTGGTGTTCAGCTGTGATGCTAAGCACCATTCTGTAGGACTGCGATGAATGAGAGGTGGTGAAAGCTAATGCATCTGCTGATTCTTGAGACGTGCAGCTCCTGTTTCAGAATAGGTGGGGAAATGCTGATGCATTGTGTTGGGAAAGTGATGCTAATATATCTGGAAACAAAATACAAATCCCGTATTTTCACACTGCCTGACAAACCATCCAGGCTTAGTCAATTCTCCCAAGACGGAGACAAGCTGGCACTGCAGCTGATATGAGTCACTGCTAATAAGAATCGTGGATAGGTTTGATCTGTGCACATTTAAAAAAATAAAAATGGGCCAAGGGGGTTTTTAAAAACACAAGTTGTACCTTGCTGTGCTTGCTACTGCGGTGTTTGGCAAGTGCTGTTCCTGCACGGTTCCCTGCCGGCTTGTGTGCCGGGCGTCTGTCTGTGTGCCGTGCTGCAGGGACGGGGGGTTAGAGACTGGCCCCGCTGCAAAATGTTGGTGATCCAAATAGAAGAGTGGCAGAAAGGAAGAGGAGAGGTTGCGGTCCTATGTGAGAATGAGCCAGGATGTCCTCCTTGGCTGTTCTCTTTCCTGCCACCGAAAAGCAGGCTGTGTTCTTGCTAAAAATGGAAATGGAAGGGCCGGGGCAAAGAGGCGTGTTTCACAGCTGTTGCCTTAGTGAGGCAGGCTTACAGATCATGGATTTCATGAGTTTAACTGAAGTTCTGCACAAAGTTCTTGAGCTCTTAATAAAGAAGTGAATTTAATAATGACTTGTTCCCAGAATGATTTGACGGCCTCACGCGGCACGTTGGTGATCAGTTGCTACAGTGTTTTCAAAGGGAGTTCAGGAATAAAAGAGAAGAATCTTTGGTGATGTTTCTTTCTGCAGCAAACAGCAAGAAATCCCCTCTTTGCTACTATTTCGAGCAAGTTTTAGCTGTTCTAGAGTGATTCTCATTGAGATGATATTCATGTTAAATTTTCTATGCTAAGAAATGTTTTTTTTGAGAGGAGTTTGTTAAACAGCAGGTGGACTCCCAGAAGGCTCCATTTGTTTCTTGTCGTGTGTCTTCTGCCCTCCAAATTAAATTGAGAGGAAAGAGAAAGACGTTAAAGTGCAATTTAGAATGTGCCCTTTCCAAACGTCACGGTTGAGAAGTCTTGCAGTCTCGTCCTCTGACAGCCTTCAGTTCACAAGAGTGATTGAGAGGTGACTTGACTTGATAGACAAGCGCTTGGAGGAAGCACTAAGGATGTGAATCCTTATTCTCATCCAAAGGATGAGAAATCCCTGTTCCAGTGGTTGAAAGGCATTCCTTCCAGCCATTGCCGCTTCGTAATGCTATATCCAAATGAGAAATGAGGTACAAATTAATAATGAGGGTCCAGAAGCTTAGGGGGATAGGGGTAGATTTTTCCATCCCTTGAAGTTCTGTGATCAAGCTGATGCTTTTTTCAAAACTACCATTAACCAAATGTGTGCTGTCTGAGCAAGAAAATAAGGATCAGACGTTCTGTGAGCTCTCATCCACCCGCAGTCAGACTCGTGATCCGTTTGTCTTTTGACTTTGTGCTGTGTTTCCCTCAGTGTTATTAGACCAGATTCTTTGGGCTGAGAAACTTTGAAAACTGTTGTTCTTGTTGTTGTCGTCCATAAATCACCAAGTGTTTTCTCAAGCGATAGGGATGTTGACTGAGACGAATGGGAATCCCCCGCTGAGCTGCTGATAAATGAAGTGGGGCTGCAGTGACCCGGCATGGCACGAGTGCCTGCAGATTTCTACCCAAGCGCTCTGACGACAACTGGAGAAAAGGTGGAGATGGACTTGCCAGCAGAACATGCCCTGTTTGTGCTTCAGCATCACATTGCAACATCCCCAAGCACACTTTTTTCCACCTGTTGAGAGAGCAAGACGACTCTTGAAGCAAGTGGCTGCTGGTCTGTGGATATTCACGGGCTTGATGAGCACTGGGGAAAAAGGTCCCTGGTGTCGCTCATGTGCTGAGGAGCACTCATCCAACCTTGAGGTGGTGTCACCTCTTCTGTCTGTGTCTTCTTGACTTAATCATGATAAATCCCGTCCAATCTGCCTGATACGCTGTACCTTCTAGTACTTGCTGTGCTGCCAGACACCAAGTAGGCATTGCTGAACTGCCTTAACTTTCAGGGGACAGGTGCCAATGTTCTCGGAAACAGATTGGAGCCACACGCAAAGCAAACGGGGGGGGAAAAACAACCCTTTAGGTTAATAGATGTTATGGCACTGGAGGAACTGATGATGAAGCAGAACCTTATCCTTCCTGTCCTTCCAGGAGGGTCACAAAAAGCAAAAGAAACAGCTTATTGGCACTTTCTGGAGTTCACTTAGACTTGTGTTTTAGACATCATACGCAACTCTTGCTTTAGATCTCGGGTAAAACCTTGCCCTCAGTCTTTTTCTGCTTCAGGTAAATTAAGATTTCATAGAGAAACAGGGTCATGGCTCTGTGGGCGAGGTGTAGCAAATGGCTTTCCTTTATTAAAAAAGGACTGAAAAGGGAAATTCTTAGCTCTACTTGCCCTAGGATATCACGTATTTGATAGTGCATGGATTTGGTGCCTGTGGCTGCATGCTCCTTGCTGGAAGGTGCTGGAGATGCTTTGTCTGGAGAGAAGCATGAAATATAAAACCGTTTCCGATTACCATCTTCCAGGTCTGCGTTTGCACACTGCTTACAGGTAGTTCCTTCTATATTTCTGGATGACAAAGATGCCAGATTGCATAATTAAACATATTTCAGGCTCGCATCTGGTGCTGTTTACTTTAGTCTTTTTTTTTCCTCCAATGTGATCCTTTCTTCAAAGTTACCCTTGGCTTCTAGGTGATTATAAATGTAGTGCAAATACATTGAGTTACACCTTAAGCATGTTTTAGTGCTTGTTCTATTATATGACAGTAACAATTGCTTTTATGAAAAAAGCACATTTGATTTGCATGGAGATTATTTATGTGGTTTACTGGGGGTGGGGAACTGGTTTGTAGAGCCTAGTCTGATGTTTCTGAGCTAAGTGACTTTTTAAGGAGAATTTAAATGTAAAATTTGCAACAGATGTAAGAATCAGTAATCAATTTTGCCACTATAAATTTAGAAGAATTTGACTCTTCTGCGCAGTAAATGCTCTCCACCAGCTGTGTGCTTGTTTTAATAGTTTTGCTAATGAGGCTTCTGGTGTAAGGCTTTTGAAATGCAATATGATGAGTGTTACAAAGGTATGATGTTTAATATTAAGTTATTGTTGCTGAAGTACATCATTTCCTTTCAGTTTAGCTTACAGCAAGCAGTGATCCAAATGAGGCTTCAGCGAGATTCTTGGCTGCAGAGGGAGTGAAATCTTATTTCTTCTGTCTGTTCCAGTACCTCTTGGTTTGCTTGCAGGCAAGAAAAGGGGAAAAATGTTCATATACCGGCTTCACAATCAAAATGACATGTTATTCCAAGCTGCTGGCTGTTACCGTGTGTCTTATGAAGACATGGTAGTGAGGCTGGGGGGGAGGTAAGGTGTCTCTGGCCACCCAGCGAGCCTCTGGCAGAGGTGGGGGTACAATCTGTGTTGTCTTAGTCTCTCTCCAGTGCTTTTGTCTGTTATCTCACATCAGTCCCCTTCTCCCCATTATTGCCTGGTGGTTTGGGGTAGCCTGAGGGCTATTCATAGAAGCATAGAATGGTTTAGGTTGGAAGGGACCTTGAAGATCATCTCGTTCCACCCCCCTGCCCTGGGCAGGGACACCTCCCTCCAGCCCAGGTTGCTCCAAGCCCCGTCCAACCTGGCCTTGGACACCTCCAGGGATGGGGCAGCCACAGCTTCTCGGGGCAACCTGCGCCGGGGCTCACCACCCTCACCACCTTCGTTTGCTTGTTCTTGCCAGGGGAGCAGTTACAGCTGCGGAAAGGCTGCCCAGCTGCCACCCTCATCGTTTGGTGGAAGGCACTTCTCCCACTTCCCATGTCTTTTGGAAATGGGCTCCGACCTCTGAAGTGTAAATGGGAGAAACAGAGCACTCTCCTCCTCCTCTTCCGCGTTCACTCTTCTCTTTCACTTCTTAACTAGCACACATAATTCAGCTTGCCTAGCTTTTCTCCTACTTAACATTTAAGAATCATTTGCTATTCTTATCCTTTATTAAACATGATCTTTCTTTTGCCTTGAGCTCTTCCTTAGAGACTGCATGAGAGATGCCAGACTTGGCTTTTAGAGAACTTGGTTCAAACCAATCTCCATTCCCCCTTCCAGCCCTTCTGTTATTTATTAACCCAATCGCTAGCAAAGGGCTGCTCTGTTTCCTGGGGCTTGGCTTTGGGAGCCAGAACTCCCAGCTACCCCAACAGGCTCCACGGCCTTGGGGATGTCTCACTTTTTCATTCTTTAGTTGTGAAATAGAGCAGTAGTCTTCGTGTAAAAGCACCCTGAGAAGATGGAGCATGTGTGTGGGTTTATGCGAACTCTTAAAAAGGAAAGAGCAAGACTAAAATTCTGCTTGTGGCAACCAGGCAAAGGAAACTTGTATCTGCACTTTATTTTAAAACATGTTTTTATTTAAGCCTATAAAGTTGAAGTAACTGGGCCGAATGCCGTAGATTGGGATTGCGCAGAGCATTGTATAACATTCCGTTCTGCTAAATGCATTAGCTGTTGGGTTTCTCCACTCGCCGACAGATTATCAATGGCTCTAGCAGGATGATTCAGGTTAGAAGCATTTATTGGGTTCATTGAATCTATTCATTTGGCATTTCAGGAAAGATGAGTTGACAAAGCATCTGCAAGAGTGTCTCGGATGTTGAGTGTATAATTGAGGAGAAAACACTGCGAACAAGAAAATGGATTTTAATGGGAACGTGGTAAAGGGTGTGCTGGTGCTCCTCTGAAGCAGAGGGAATGGACTCATGGACTCCCGCAGGGCAAATATAATCAGGAAGACATTGCTTTGGAGGGGGTGAGCAGTCCTCTCGTAAGGGGTTAGCTCTGATGGGTGGACTGTGCAGGTGTGTCGGGGTGACAGAGGGTGGGCTACTGGGGCCAGCCTTGCCTGAGGAGCTTGGAGTTACATGTGGACTTGGTGCCCCAGGGCTGTTTAGTGCTGCGTGTCGTCTGGTGGGGTGAGCTCCGGGAAGGCTTTCCTCTGCCCCAGGGTAAGATCAGCGTGCTTGGCTCAAACTGCTGCTGAAGGTGATTTGACCTAATTTGGTTGGTTTGGGGCTGAAGCAGATGAGGAGTGCTTGTTCTCCTCCTCTGGTCCTTCCCTTTAGGACAGGGTCCTACAGCAGGTAGTTGGCAACAGAGCTCAAGGGAATGGCCGTGTCTTCGGTGCTCTGCTTGTCAGTAATCTTCTTCCTCAGCTCCCATTTCAGCTGCTTTGGGGTACCTGCATGCCTGCAAGAGCAGAATCTGACTCTAAACTTCCTTTGACTTTCAGCAATAAACCGTCTCATGCAAAGAAGTGCTGTTTGTCCTTGTTGCACGTAGATGTTTATGCCTTGGCCCTGTTCCTTTGTATGGCTCTCCGCCCTTAAAAACCCAAAGGGGAGCTGGTGGTGTGGATTGGGTATTTGTAACTTTGACCACTTGCTGGTGGGTGTAAGCGATGGCTCTGATCCGTAGGGTGGGCTGTGACCTCCCAAACCATGTGCCCCATCCATTGTTTCCATAGTTGCTGAAGTAACCCATCTGGAGCCTTGTTGACTTGTAAGCTGTGTGCTTCGGAGCCAAGACCTGCCTTTTCTCCTTGGATGACAATGCTGTTACATTTGCCAACGTAAGAAATGCAGGAACTACAACACATGGATTCAGAGTCTCCTCTGAAGCTGCTAAATTGCTGGAGCATCTTTCATATAAATTTGTGGAGTTGTCTTGTACATACTTGAATACAGAAAGCCGGTAATTAGTAACAGTGACAAAAGGTCAAAGCAAATGGGCAAATCAAAGGTGATTTATTTTTCATTTTTTACACAATTAAGGCCTTAGTGATGGGTGAGCTTGGCTTCTGTCAAACTTGTTCAGCCATTTCGAAGTGCAATAGTCAGGTGCAATTACTGTGTTGACTAATTTGAGGATCTCCCTTTCTCGTTATCCCAGAACAGCGCTTGGCTGCTCATAAATCTGTTTGGTGGAGGAACTGATATTAGGTGCACTGTAAATAATCTCCTCTAACTGCTTAGTTCTAAGAACAGAGGAGCACAGAGAGTATAGGTGATGGTGAGCCCCAGAACTGGAGAGCTGATGATCCATAGTGCTAATGCAGCTGTTTACAGACCTGTAGAAATGTGTGTCCGCTTCACTGTGTTTCTCTCATTCTGCCTTTGCGTTGAAATTTGCTTAACAGTCTTGAGGAGCCTTATCTCCCTGTAGGGCTCTTCTGAAAGGCCCAGCGTTGTGTGAAAGTAGGAGGATCTGAAGGCTTTTCGTAGAGACTAACTCTCAAAAAGAATGTTTTAATTTGAGATGTCAGAGTTTCAGGTAACGTCAAGCAGGTCGTCCCCCATGGCAGGCTTCTCAAGTGGGAGCAGAAGTTGCATTGTGCATCCAGAGACAATTAGGACTTTACTAAACCCTTTGTTGTGATTTTTTTTTTCTTTTTTTTTAAGAAGCACCATAATTTTAAAATCCATATATCAGGCTCATGGTTACCTTTCAAATGTGCAAGATTTTATTACTGTGTTACAGGTTGGACTCGGAAGGTAAAGACTGCATAGCGTAGCATCTTCTTCATTCAGCACTTGCTGGGCAGCTTTCCTGCCAAAGCCTCTGGCCATGCCGGCAGTTGACCAAATAGAAAATTGCCATTGTTCAGGCTGCCAGAGAGGCAGATCCCCACCTTCTGCAACCGTAAGGTAATCTAATGGTTGAAGGTGTGTCTCAGTGAGACTAGGTGAGGAGATGCTACTCATCAGTAGCAATGCATGGTGCCTCACGCCTGAGGTTTGTGCTCAGGCAGGTTTGCGTAGCTGGCTGCTCCCCGGCTGCTCTGCAGGAATGAGACTTGGCATTTAGACCCTGACACCAGCCCTGGGTTTTGGCATGACTTTGGATTACTTCTGCAATTTGTGTTAAGAGGTTAATTCTCTTTCTTTCTTCGCACATCCTCTGTTGCGTTGAGCTAATCATAGAATCATAGAATAGTTTAGGTTGGAAGGGACCTTGAAGGTCATCCAGTCCCCCCCCCTGCCCTGGGCAGGAACACCTCCCCCCAGCCCAGGTTGCTCCAAGCCCCGTCCAACCTGGCCTTGAACACCTCCAGGGATGGGGCAGCCACAGCTTCTCGGGGCAACCTGCGCCAGGGGCTCACCGCCCTCAGAGGGAAAAATTTCTTCTTCGAATCTAATCTAAATCTCTTCTCTTTCAGTTTGAAGCCATTCCCCCTCATCCTATCACTCCATGCCCTTGTAAAAAGTCCCTCCCCACCTCTCCTGTAGGCCCCCTTTAGGTCATGGAAGGTGTCGTGGTTTAGGTCAAATCCCACTGGGGACGTGGGGGACCCCAGATGGGACCGACAGATGCTCCTCTCTACCCCTCTTCGAAGAGAGAGGCAGAGGAGGAAAAAGAGACTTACGAGTTTAGAAGGAACTAAACTACTTTAATGAAATATTAATAATAAAATAAAAAGAAAATAATGAAATATATACAAAACCGTATCAAGCTCCCAAGATGACAATCACGACACCGGCTGGCACTGGGCCAGTCCCAGGCTGGACTCAGTGACGGATGGGAACTGGATTCCGGGNTCGGCCATTGAAGGGAGAGAGAGAGAGACAGAGCCAGTGCTCCCAGCTCCCCAGCTTCCTGCTCCCTGCTCCCAGCCTCCTGCTTTGCTCGCTGATCCCTCAGAGGGCTTTTATACTGAGCATGATGCGGATGGGATGGAATACCCTGTTGGTCAGTTTTGGGTCACCTGTCCTGTCCGCTCCTCCCTGCAGGTGGGGACCCCACTGTGTTTTTCTGCTTCCGACCCTCCAATGTGGCAAATAACAAAGTTGGTTGGCCTTGGGTGTTATAGCGATAAGGATAAGCAAGAGCCTCTCCGCACAGCATGCCTGGGCATCAGCTATAAACATTGGTCTGATCACTCTGAGAGAGCGAACATTGTCTGCACAATACGCTGTTAATTTCAGCAGTTAGAAGAGGCCCAGCTAAGAAGCAAAGTTACTGAACAAAATTGGTCCTGTTTTACCTCAAACCAGGACAGAAGGCTACTGTAAGGTCTCCCTGGAGCCTTCTCTTCTCCAGGCTGAACTCTCTCAGCCTGTCCTCATAGGAGAGGTGCTCCATTCTGCTCTAAACACTCCATTTTCATGCATTGCTGCTGTTGCAGTGGACTGTGGGGAGATGACTTATGAATCTGATGGAGCAACACCACACTTTGAGTGAGGTGGGGACAGTGGGATGCTGCACAGTGGCAAGTGAGAGCTCTGATTTTCTGTGTGATGCTTCAGGAGGGGCCCATCTGGTATCTTTCAGAGATGCCCAGTTACTTCATCCTTATGTCTCTGCACTTGGGGACATCACGCACAGGAGTGGAACTGAGAAGGGATGAACCTTGCCCGTGACTGTCCCCTTTAGAGCTGGTGTACACAGGAATGTCTCTCCAGTTGGTAGAAGCAGTCCTGCACAGGGGGTGCAGTCTGTGATGGTCACCCAGTGGTCCTGGGACGTGGGAAGGAGCTCGTAGTGGCTTTCAGCATGTCGAGACAGGAGAGGTGGGTGCCTGCAGTGGATTGCCGGTTGCATCCTTGCGCAGCTGCAAGGGGACCGGAGTGCTGCACAGAAAGTTAGTGGCGGTTGCTTTTCCAGCAGAAGTGATTTTTGCCTTGTGGGCTCTTGTCTGCGGTCTCTCCAGCCCCTGCTCCGTGCTGCTGACCCTGCTGTGAGACTGGGGCAGCCAGGAGGGGAAACTCAGCAGATAGAAACCACGGGGCAAGAGCTGAGGAGTTCAAGTATCGCTGCCTGCTCTGAAGTGGTGCGGCTCTGCGAATTTTCCTTGAGTATATCCGTAGGGAGTAATCCAGTTAAACCAGTGGGAACTGAAAGGAGTCCAGCTCCTTGAGGCTAAAGCTCAGATGGTAACCGCTCAAAACAAAGCGACAGATACAAAGCCTGCGGGAGCTGCTGAAAGGCTCCCGGTGCTGCATCCTAACACTCAGGCAGTGCTGGTGAGAAGTGTTGGGAGGGGGGTTAACAGTCGCCACTGGCAAACAGCCGTTTCGCTGCAGCAGGATTGATCTCCAGCCCCCGAGTGTGTTGCAGAGCGTCATCCAGGGGCTGCTCAGGGGCTGCTTTTACAAACCTGTTTGTGCAGAGCGTCGTTCCTGTGCGGAGCATCGTTCCCATGCGTGCTCGGATGGGCAACATCCCCTCTCCACACGTCACCTGGCACGTCTTGCTCTGCCCCAGCACCGTGCAGGAGTGCTCTTAGTCCCCAGCTCAAGCTGGAGTTTGGCTATTTAATGGAATGGGCAGTTAAAATGTTTTAAGCTTATTTACCTTTCCATGATGTTTGTTACTTTAGAGCCTAACTCCTGAATTAGGGCTTTACAAGAGCAGCAGGCTTGCGAGGATTGTGTAATCAATAAGAAAGAAATTTATTTCAGACTCTTTGTTCACGTTGTTCTCTGTTAAATGAAATGGGCAGGATTTTCAGCAAGTCGTGGTGGGGCTTTCAGTTCTATTTTTAGATGATTTGGACAAAACCCAGAAGAAAAATATTATAAATCCTTTGCTTCGCAGACTGCAAGAGTGATTTTTAATGGGGCAATTATGTTTTTATGGTGGACTAATCTCTGCTTTTATCATTTGACTTTTGAAGTTGCCTTGCTGGTTTGTTGGTTCCCGAGATAAGAGAATAAACTGACACTCGTTAAATACAATAGCCCCTTCCCAGGCTTCGGCCGAGCCTGTGTGCCGTGCCATTAGTCATGCGTCCGTCGTGTCTGCATCGCTGGCTGCTGCTGTCTGCGAGTTATACCCATGAAAGTGCTGACGTCTTGTCGAATCGTGGATTCTTTTTGCCTTACACATGTGATGCCTCTTGATTTTTCATCATCCTGCAATTGCTCACTTAAACCATCATTATTATAGGATTATTTAAAATGCAGTTTATTCTTCCATCCTCTTTGCCTTGTTGCTGAGCAGAAAGCACTGATTCTGAGCAATGTTCTTTTAGAGTGCTGCAAAATTGCAGTGGGATGTTGTTTTCCTGGCTAACATTTCCAAATACCGAGGTCCGTAAGGAAGCATCCAGGTCTTTGGCTGTATGTATAAATAACTGCTGGGGTGGCTTAAAAATACTGCACACCTGGCAGCTGATGTGGGGGAGACTGGGTTCCTCCGCTGGATCCAAAGTGACTTTGGTGAACGTTCAGTTCATTCTTTAGCCAGAAGTGTTTGGCTGAAGTTGGGCTCTGTTTTTAAACTGCTCTTATCCCTCGCTTTCTTTTCTTACACATACAAATGCCATTCAAGTTTTTTCTTTAAGCTCCTCAATCTGTGTGTTAAGATACTTTGCATGTTATTGTTTGAGGCAAACTTACCTCCTCATTGCCCTCTTTGGGGCTCCCCTCCTTGTCTGTAGTTTGTCCTTCATATTGTCCTTCTCTTGACTTCCTTACAACTGTGCTCTATTAAGTGACGTGTTTGAAATGGTGCCTCTCCAGGACCACCACATCAGCTGCCCTTGTCTTTGGCCAAGCAGCCAAGCCTGAGCCATCGGGTCACGGAGCTAGAAGGGACGTGACAGTGTGGAGCTGTAGCTGGGACGTGTTGGGGGTCATGAAATGAAAGGAAGCTGTGGGAAGTCTGAGACCTGTTTGTTTCAGCTCTTCCCCATCACATGACTGGCTCTGAATGGAGCGGTTGACATACTGGAGGGGAGGGATGCCACCCAGAGAGACCTGGACAGGCTGGGGGAGGTGGGCCTGTGCAAACCTCATGAAGTTCAGCAAGGCCAAGTGCAAGGTCCTGCATGTGGGCCAGGGCAGTCCCATGCACAGGCTGGGCAGAGAATGGCTGGAGAGCAGCCCTGAGGAGAAGGCCTTGGGGGTGTTGGTGGATGAGAACTTCAACATTAGCCGGCAATGTGCAATCACAGCCCAGAAAGCCACCGGCATCCTGGGCTGCATCAGAATAAGTGTGGCCAGCAGGGCGAGGGAGGGGATTCTGCCCCTCTGCTCTGCTCTCTTGAGACCCCACCTGGAATATCCAGCTCTGGAGCCCCCAACATAAGAAGGACATGGACCTGTTGGAGTTGGTCCGGAGGAGGCCCCAGAGATGCTGCGAGGGCTGGAACCCCTCTGCTGTGAGGACAGGCTGAGAGAGTTGGGGGTGTTCAGCCTGGAGAAGAGAAGGCTCCGGGGAGACCTTATTGTGGCCTTCCAGTATCTGAAGGGGGCCTACAAGAAGGCTGGGGAGGGACTCTTGATCATGGAGGGGAGCAATGGGACAAGGGGGAACGGTTTTACACTGGAAGAGGGGAGATTGAGATGAGAGATGAGGAAGAAATTCCTGCCTGTGAGGGCGGTGAGCCCCTGGCGTAGGGTGCCCCGAGAAGCTGTGGCTGCCCCGAGAAGCTGTGGCTGCCCCATCCCTGGAGGTGTTCAAGGCCAGGTTGGACGGGGCTTGGAGCAACCTGGGCTGGGGGGAGGTGTCCCTGCCCAGGGCAGGGGGGTGGAACTACATGATCTTTAAGGTCCCTTCCCACCCAAACCATTCTATGAAGGCCTCTTCTTTTCCACACATGACCAGACACAAACATCTACCCCATCACAGAATCATCACAGAGTGGTTTGGGTGGGAAGGGACCATAAAGATCGCCTAGTTCCACCCCCCTGCCATGGGCAGGGCCACTTCCTGCTAAAGGTCCATCCTGTGTCCGTACACGCAAAGTGCTGGCCCAGATGAAGCTGGAGGTGCCTGCTCAGCTTAAATGGAAATCATCTTAACGGTCAGATCAAAGCAAGTCAGTGATTCTCCTGGATTTTGCCCCTGTTTGGTGAAGGGGCTCTCTTGCAGATGGGATGGAGCCAAGGTGGCCGAGCAGGTCAGCTCCTGACTGCGCTCATGTGCTCATCCTCACTTTGTGTTGAAGAGCAGCAGCTGGAGCTGGACAAAGAGCTTGTCACTTGGTGCTTGCATGGCAGGTCCCTGCTGCTGTGGCAGCTGCTGCTCCGAGGCACGGGACTGCTGCCGTGCTTAACTGGAAGACGCCCATGCAGAAAAGGTCCTGATCTCGCCTATATTTGGGAGCCTTCACAAGAGCATCCCCTGTCAAGCGTCTGGTTTAGGTCCTTTCAAAGTCAGTGGGACCTGGGCATGAATGTGGAGCGTGGCTGAAGGCTGTTCCGGTGAAGGGGCTGTTTTAGTTTCCCAAGTTTGCTTTCCGCTTGGATTTGAGCCTGTCATTGGTTGCGATGACTCAGGTGAACCTTGGTGCAAGGTGCAGCGGGAACGCTACCCAGGTTCCTGCTAATGCTTTTTCTGGCTGTTTGGTGTTAAACATACTCTATTTCCCCAGGAAATGAAATATCATCGGGCCATGTGGTCTGTTTAACAGCAAGCTTGAAGTGGTTTTTTTTTTGCTGATGATTTGATACGATCTGTTTTAATGCTATTCTTCTATTTAAGTTACATCGTCTTGGACTTTTTTTTCCCTTGGTATAAATTTTACATGGTAATTCCTTGAAACTGCCCTAGAAATATTGAAAAGAAAGAAATAATCACAGGAATACTGCTGGTGCTGATTTACAAAAGTAAGTGCATTAAAAATGAGTCCATGAAAAATGGATAAGGAGCAGTCACTGTTCTGGATTTACTTAAAACATTTTTAGTGCTCAGAACAAAGTTGTTGCTGTACCTTGTTTTATTTCTATAGATTTTCAACTAAATAAACTGATGAATTTCTCCTGAAGTGTGAAGCAATAAAGTAGATTACAAGCAAAGGTGGCAAGTACAGGAAGAATGATTACGGAGGGGGATGCGACTTAGGATGCTGGGTTTAGAAAGGTAAAATAATGAAATCTGATTTTGGTTTCCAGTCTCGATCGCTTATTGTTGTGCTTTGTACATCAGCAGCACTGCTCACAGGCTGAGGGACTCTTCTGGTTTAAAGTTTTGGTTTGGGAACTAGAGGTGATGTGCCTGTCTCATTCCAGGACTGTCTTTTTATTTTGAGGCAGAATTTCAAGGCTGCTCAGTACAAACCCATTTTGTGTGATACAAGAACAGTTATGTTGATTGATTTCTGTCTTAAAAACAAAAACAAAAACAAAAAAAAAAACCCCAAAAAACAAAACCCAAAAAAACCCAAAACACTGGTGCAAACCAAAAGTCCGACTTTCATGTTTATGTAATTATTATTCATGAGAGGTTTTTTTATCTTATTTTCAAGGCTCTAGAAGAAAAAGAAACTTTGTATGGCTTTCAGACTTGGCACCTCAGAATAATACTACTAATATATAACACTAATATAGAGACAATTTTGCAGTTCTTTCAGTTTTAATATACTTGTGTAAGAAACCATCTCCTTTGCTCTTTGGCCTTTGTCTAAGGGGACTGACTTGGGGTCCAGGTGTCAAGACAAGATGTAGGACCGGTCCATCATCATTAGGACGCATGCACCTTGTAATTGGTTTTGTTACTTGATTTTTTCTTGCAAAGAGCAGGAGTGGCTTTTACAGAATCCCAGACTGGTCAGGGTCAGAAGGGACCTCTGGAGCTCCCCCAGTGCCACCCCCTGCCAGCGCAGGGCCACCTCCAGCAGTTGCACAGGACGGCATCCAGGCGGGTTTGGAATGGCTCCAGAGTGGGAGACTCCCCCACCTCTCTGGGCAGCCTGTGCCAGTGCTCTGCCACCCTCAAGGGAAAGAAGTCCCTCCTCAGGTTTAGATGGAACTTCCTATGTTCCAGTTTGTGCCCATTCCCTCTTGTCCTGTCACTGGGCACCACTGAAAAAAGACTGTTCCCATCCCCCTGGCACCCTCCCTTTAAGGATTTATAAGCATTGATAAGATCCCCCCTCAGTCTTCTCTTCTCCAGACTAAAAAGCCCCAATTCCCTCAGCCTTTCCTTGTAAGAAAGATGCTCCAGTCCCCTCATCATCTCTGTAGCCCTTTGCTGGACCCTCTTCAGCAGTTCCCTGTCCTTCCTGAACCGGGGAGCCCACGACTGGATACAGTGCTCCAGATGTGGCCTCACCAGGGCAGAGCAGAGGGGGAGGATGACCTCCCTCGACCTGCTGGCCACACTCTTGATGCCCCCCAGGATGCCACTGGCCTTCTTGGCCACCAGGGCACACTGCTGGCTCCTGGTCATCCAGTTGTCCCCCAGGACTCCCAGGTCCCTTTCCACAGAGCTGCTCTCCAGCAGGTCAGTCCCTAACTCATACTGATGCATGGGTTTGTGTGAACAGTGTTAGTACTGGGTTTGCGAGAGCGTCTTTAAAAGTTTGTTTTGTTTTGTTTTTTTTTTTTTTGTTTGTTTTTTCTTTTAAACCCAACACTACATCCTAGTTTCTTTGGCATTAGAACTTGAATATTGAGCTGGAGCTGGTGCAGGGTCTTTGCTTGGTGCTTTAAAAAGAGGGTGGTGGTGATGAGGTTGGTTTTTCTCCCCCAGTGGGGACAACTGTCACTGTAAGATCCTGGGCAAAGACCGAGGGCTTCGGTGCTGATCTGCAGGAAGATGCTGGGGTTGAGCGCTCTCAGTTTTCTAGCAGTAAAATCCAAGTTCTGAGCTTTGCTCTGGTTTTCCAGCAGGGTAGCTAATGTCTTAATTATCCTATGGTAATACGCACCTTTTTTAGCAATGAAGACAAAGCCTCAACTTGCTTTAAACTGGTGTATTAATAGCAAATGCTTGAACAATGTATGTTTTTAGTAGGTACCTACGCAGCATAACCTATTCAGGTTTTTTGCTTTAATGACTGTATTAGCCTGAAGAAAGGAAGCTGAAAACTTTAGTTCTCTGTGCTGAGTTAATCTTTGAAGGGGAAAAAAAAACCCTCCTCTGCTGTGCAGATCTGCCCAGGAGAATGCTCTCAGGTGTTTGCAATGTGACTTTTAGGAGGACGTCATCTCTCCGGTGCCTGTGTTCAGGGCTGGTTGTGTAGTGATGGATGAGCCTGAATGAAGTGATGAGCCCTTTATTTAAGGGGAGGGTCCTGGTTGTCAAAAGAATAGATTAATCTGCTGTCCTTTCAAGGGCACTGAGTCTTCCCCTGATGGTGTTCTACTGGAGCCTGATGGGTGCCACAGCTCATCTGCAGAGCTTCTGGGAGCCTGGAGAGGCTCAGCAGTGCCGGATTCGGGAGAGGCAGAAGTGATCTTCCAGTCCTTCTAGAGAGACTGTGTCTCCAGGCTGAAGTGGAAGGGTTTGGAAAGCTGTGAAATTTGGGGTGTGTTGGCATTTGAGATTTCCTTTTGCTGTGTTTTGGGTCTTTTATCCTTCATGGGATTTTGCGCATAAAGATGCGTCTTGTTGAATATGGTGAATAGATACTTGGCTGCAGGGTGGGTTGGTTGTTTTTTTTTTTCTGATCACATCCCTGTGACAAGTAATTTGCAAGTGTGAAAATTGCTTTGATATCTTTATTCGGGACTCGCTCACTTAGTGAGGTGTTGCATAACCCCAACAAGGGAAGCGAATCGAGTCTTTGGAGAAGGACGGCTTCTCCCTTCGCAGAGGCTGTCGTTGGGAAAGGGCAGCTCGTCTACCGCTGCTGCGCGAGAGCAAGGAGCCTGCCAAGAACACCAGCGCTGCGGGAATGCACACGCATTTCAGGTTTTCAGCTGGTTTGTATCACAATCAGAGCAGGTCCTTGCAAGGTAGGAAGCTCTGAAAACGTGTCATGAAGTCAGTTTGCAAGTCAAGCCTTTCGTTGAAGGGAATAAGAAATACTAATGAAACTAAACAGCTGGCTTTTGAAGTGGCTGCCTGCTCATCATCTAATACCTGCAAAGGATCTGTGAAGCTGTGTGAAAGAAAGAGCAGGTTTTTAGTCTGCACTGTAATTTCTTCCCCCCCCAGGAGTGCTTTTTCCATGTTTCTCTTGACTGGTTTGGGTTTGTTACTTGAGTAACACTTAGCAGTGTCAAGTTGGAGGTCTGTAACCAGTGGTGTCCCCCGGGGTCAATACTTGATCCAATCTTGTTCGATATATTCATCAATGACCTGGATGAGGGGACAGAGTGTATCCTCAGCAAGTTTGCTGATGATACCAAACTGGGAGGGGTGGCTGACGCTCCAGAGGGCCGCGCTGCCATCCAGCGTGACCTGGCCAGGCTGGAGAGCTGGGCAGAGAAGAACCTAATGAGGTTCAATAAGAGCAAGTGTAGGGTCCTGCACCTGCTAGGCACCAACATAGGTTAGGGGTGGACCTGCTGGAAAGCAGTTCTGAGGAGAAGGTTCTGGGGGTCCTGGTAGACAGTAAATTATCCATGAGGCAGCAATGTGGCCTTGTCGCCAGGAAGACCAGTGGAATCCTGGGCTGCATAAGGAAGAGTGTCGCCAGTAGGTCGAGGGAGGTCATTCTCACCAGGGCAGAGCAGAGGGGGAGGCCACAGCTGGAATACTGTGTCCGGTTCTGGGCTCCCCAGTTCAAGAGAGAACTACTGGAGAGAGTCCAGTGCAGGGCAACAAAGATGACTGAGGGACTGGAGCATCTCCTGTATGAGGAAAGGCTGAGAGAGCTGGGACTCTTTAGCCTGGAGAAGGGGAGGCCTTATTATTGCTTATAAGTATCTAAAGGGTGGGTTGAAGGAGGATGGAGCCAGACTCTTTTCAGTGGTTCCCAGTGACAGGACAAGGGGCAACAGGCGCAAGTTGGAACATACGAAGTTCCATTCAAACACTAGGAAAAACTTCCTTATGGTTCGGGTGACAGAGCACTGGAACAGGCTGCCCAGGGAGGTCATGGAGTCCTCTTTGGAGATTTTCAAGACCCGCCTGGATGCAGTCCTGAGTAATGTGCTCTAGGCAATCCTGCTTCAGCAGGGGAGTTGGGCTAGATGATCTCTAGCCCCCTTCCAACTCTGAAAATTCCATGAGTTTCATTAGCTGCAAAATATGGATTTATATTGAGCCGTCTGTGAAGGAAATGTCATTTTTCTAGCAATAAAATTATTTTGTCTATGTCTAAGGGAGGACTTTGAGTCTTCAGAACATCTGGCCTTAAGCTAGTGAGTAGAAACCTGGCTTCTGTTGTGTTCATTTCCAAACAGTAGGACACTGTTGCTCTGCTCTATCAAAAGAGCAAGCTCAAACGACACGATCCAAGGTAAGCGTCTTGTAGGACCTCGGTGCATGGTTTGGAGGAGGAGGTTTGTCTGCTCTTTACAGTCCCATGAGGTCCAGTCCTGCTCCCGCTGGAGAAGGGAGGTGCTCCCCTGCCCCAGCCGAACTCAGACCCATCCATCAATCCACCAACCTGCTCTTTGCAGCACGGTTGATGTGTTCACCCCTCCTTCTTCCTCCCAAGATTAGACCTGAGGGGTTTTATGAAGAATAATTATATTTGATCTACGAAAAGATGAATGTTGAGGAGGAGGGAATTAAAAAGAAAGGATAAAAAAAAAAAAAAAGCCCCAATCCCTCTTGGTTATTGAAGCAAGAAGGGAGCACTTTGTCAAACTGACACGTGAATCCTTTATTAACATCTTCTGGGCCAGCGGATGCCGGGAGAGCTGTGTCACCTCATGGGTTCTGTCTAGGTCTGAGCTGTGTTCAGCGGCTTGGCTTTGAGATTTGGCCATCGACAAAATATGCGCATGCAGAAAATGCTCATTTGCAACTGTTATAGGACTAGGAAAATTTTTGGATGGTTTCAAGGGAAGATATAACTGCCCTGGAAATGGGCAGGAATGTCAGTGCTGCTGGTGCTGCCCAAGGGCTGGGCTCGGCATAGCCAGGGCGGCTGGGGAGGTGACCCTGCTGCTCTCTGAGCTGGCTGTGGAGCCACGGCAGTGCCCGGTGTTGTGTTTCAAGGTGAGCTGCCGGAGGGGTGCAAGCACATAGCAGCTTGGGGACTCCTCCGTGGGTTCACCCGGGTCTCGGCCACCCTGCGGAGGATGGAGGGAGGAAGCTGCATCCCTGTCTGCTGGCCCTGATCATGACTTTGAGCTCTGGCCTGTTGCTGGGACCAGGGCATGAGACACTCAAGTATCCTTCCCTCATACCATTCAATTATTTTATTTTATTTTTTTTTACCTTGTGCCCTCTTCTGATGTTCAATAGATGCAATGCTTTTTGGGGTAGCTTGGGAAGATTTTTAGCAAGAGCTGCCTAAAGTGAAAATGCTGCTTTTCCCCAGGTTGGTTCTTCATTCCTTTTGTCCTCAAGTGTTTGGGGAACAGAAGGCTGAACTGGCCCTCATTGACTTGTATTTTTTGGACCCTGTTATTAAAAGGGTGACAGTTGCTACATAGTCTTCAGGATGCAATAAGAGAGTAAGTACAATATCTCTGTTTCTTGAGCATGCTACCAACACTGATGTGGTTTGTATCCTCCAAAGAGTAAGATTTGAAAGACTTGGGGGAACAACTCATAGTGTGGTATGTGCTAAAGTGGTTCTCAGTGGTTTTCCTTCTTTTAAGATATTTCTTGGATGATATTCTGAATTAAGGGGCCTTTAATGGACCAACTACCACATACAGTCCCAAAGAAACCACATGTGCTATGTTTTAGAGAAGTCTGCTGTGATAACCTCAGCAGAGGTTTGGGAAGGCAAGGGGTATCTGTATAAAATTACTCTGTTTCTACCCATGTGCTCAGTGCCCTGTGTGGGTCACTAACTGCTTTGTATACCTGAGTTTGTGGGTTGAGAGTTGGAGAAGTTGATGAGAACTGGGCAGGATCACAGAAATGCATGTTCCCTTTGCTCCTGAGTGCTGTGCACTGGCCTGAAGGAACATCTCCCACCATGAAGGACTGGCAGTACCCGATGCTAATTGTCCTTAAGCAGCAGCACAGGCCCTTCCTGGTGCTATTTTGGCAGCTCTTAAGGATGGGCTTTGTACTTCTGGCATGTGTTGTGACCTGTGCTCGTTGCCGTTATGATGATGTGCTCTGTTGGAGTAGCATCTCCTCCCGAGTCAAGTGGTTTACTGAAGACAAGAGGAAGAAGCATTGCTGACCCCTTAGCTTTGGGACAGAGGGGATTTCCTGGCAGAGAAGGGTGATCCTGTAGGGATGCTGCTTTCTGGGGCACAGAGCACATGTGGGTGCCTGGAGGAACCCAACAATGATGTTATTTAACCTCCTGGGAGCCTGCTGAGATATTTGGCAGGGCCACACTCCTCTGCCCTTAGCCCTCCCGGCTGCCCGGCGAATGTTGTGTAACCTGCAGCCATGCAGGAGCTTTGTGTGCCTTGCAGAGACAGAGAGATGACCTCTCTTCCACCGCTCAGCCGCAGATTGGAGCAGAAGCGTTGAGATGTCCAATGCAATGTTCTGCTGAGACCGGTTGGGCCTGGAGCGCAGCCAAGGAGGCTTCATTTGGCTTTTGAGTGCTCGTGGCTGAAAAAATAACCCTTTAATAGTCAGTTATTCTGTTTCTGAGATGAGCTCTTTGTAGAGCGGGCTCTTCAGCCACAAGCTCTGTCGGGAAAAGCTCGAAGGTTGCTGCTGGATGCTTTCCTTTTGCCCAAGCTGGATAAGCTTACTCGGCAATCCGAGCAGCGGGTTGCGTTGGAGTGAAGACACATCCCGTCTGGATGCCTTCCATGGAGGTCTGCAGGTGTCGTGCCATATAACCACGCTGATGACCCTCTACTTTTCATAATATTACTTTAAAAGTTATCCTGACTTCCCCAGCCTTGAATAGATTTGCTTCGGCATATTCATCTGCTCTTCTCTGTGCTCCCAGTTCTTCATTAAGGTCTGAATTGCTGGTTATTTAATCTCCCTTGATTATAAGCCGATGGGCGGTGGGGTTCCCACTCCGGCTGTAACTATGACGCTCAGCTGCGGCACGCGCTGTCTGGTGCCCTCCCAAATTATTGCTCTGTGCCAATGTTTGCCCAATCTAAGGGAATCTTTCTCTAAAAGCGGCTGCTTGTAAACCTTCCTCGTGGAGCGGGTCTGCATGCTGCCCTCGGTTCTCCTCCTGAAAGGCACTTGAGAAAAAGCTGTGGCTCCTCGGTGGGCAGGAAGGGGGCTGTTGAGGTGGGAAGGCACCTCTGGTCACTGTCTTGTCTAACCCTTCTGCTTAAAGCGGGATCAAGCTTGGTGGGTCGGGTGTGAATATCTCCAAGCATGGAGACTCCTCAACCTCTCCAGGAGCCCTTTCTGATGTTCTGTCACCCTCCTTGTAGAAATTTCACTTTAAAATGCAGTTTTCTGTGCTTCAGCCTGTGCCTGTTGCCTCTCGTCCTTTCCCTGGGCATTGCTGGGAAGAGTTGGGCTCTGTTTGCTTTCTTCCCCCCAGCAGATATTTATTTACAAGGACATATCCTCTTGTTTGCTTTCCCATCTCATCTTTTTCTTTGCCCACCCGATGGGCATGTGTGGTCCTGGGGGGCCCCGGAGCTGCCCCTTCCCTGGGAGGCTGATCGTCTGCATCAAGAGCTCTTCTGGCACGAAATAGATGTGGTTCCGTGCCCTCAACTTTCACCCATTCGAAAGGCTCGTTATCGTGTTAACTTTTTTTCTCCTAATGTTATTCTGATGGCTGTCTGAAGTGAAATAATGGTTGCTTTTCCTGGAAACGCGGGGCGTAAAGCATTGCGCTCTGGTTTTATATCCTGATGGTTTAGATCATTAAATTCTCAGGGCTTAAGCTCTTATTTCTTGTTTTTCAGTGCTTATAAGAGGATCTCCTGGGGCCCTATTGTACAACCAAATACACAATCCTGTTTTATTAATGTATTATTTGTATTTGTACTGCTGGCAGTCTGTAAGGATTACTTGTATATAACATTTTGCGGTGTTGGGCCCTTAGTCATTTTGATCTGTCCCCTCTACCACTTTTTTAAAGTAGCTTTTCTCTCGGCTCAGACAATGCTTGAGAGATGTTGGCCTCTGGAAAGAGGTTTCTTCAGTCACGGTATTGATTTCTGCTGCTTCTACCTTTTTTTCTGTATCCCTTTGGCAGTGTTTTAGTCTCTCTACCTGTTTCTTTCACCACCAGTTGCGATTAGTTAATACCATTTTTGTGATAGTTCAGTTATCGAAGTGATGAATACACGGGGACCGCAGTTATTGCCTGTCAGTTAGTGCTGCCCTGTGGGGGGAAAAGCCCTTTTAATGTGCTTGTAGCAGTTTTAGTTTTATGAAGTATTTGAACTTTAAAGTTAGACTTCTGAAATTATCTAGGATGTATATTAAAAATGAGATTTAAATAGGGGAAAACCCGTCCCTCCATGCAGACCTGCACTGCTGTGAGGAGAAATGCTCCGCTGAAGCATCGTACTTAACGTATGCTGGAAAACGTTGTGATAAAAGTAAACTGAGAAGGTTTCGTCCTCTGCACAAAACGCTTCTTGCTGTATTGCATTTATTCAGCTCTGCCGCCACTCCTCGTGTGTTCAGCCTGTCAGCCTGAGCTCCAAACCATTTTTTGGTGGCATTTTACATTTAGTCCCTTTACAGAATGAGTGCAAAATGTATTATTTTTTTTTTTTTTACAGAAGAAGTGTTTGCATGCCTCAGCCCAGTTCCAAAGTGGGAGAGAGAACAAACTGTTTAGAGTTATAAGAGCAAAGCACGGACGGTGATCACAAATTATCCCCTAAACCCCATTTTTTAGATTATAGAGGGACGAAGCGAAATGGTCCCAGCACTTGCAGGCACAGAGATCTGGGCAGAGGGTGTCCCCACTCACCCTGGCGTGCAAGATGACAGGTGACTGGACTTCACACACCAGAGGAAAGCAGAGGGACACCTGACGGACTGCTTGATGGTCGTCATTGCACATGGATGTCCTCTGCCAACGTAGGAAATGTTTGTATTTTTGCCAAACTCTTGCTACTCCCGTTGGGCTTTGGTCGTGTCTGCCTGAGTGCATGTCCCCCTTCTCTGAGCCAGCAGCAGCTTGGTGGCTATGTGCCTTCACGCCGGCTTGCATGTCACAACTTCCCTTTGGATTGGTGGCAGCTACTGGGAAGCAGGGCAGCTCTTCCAGTTGCTGGCAGTATTTTGTGGCCTTCCCTGAACCTCCCCCATCTGCTCTGGCAGGTGCAGGGACCGGTTGGGGAACGACCAGATGTGTATGGGAGAAGTCGACAAGTGCTGGAGGCCGTTCCTGTGCTCCCAGGTGGAAGCAGGGCTCTGTAGGGTCAGCCCCATGTTTATGAACCCCAAGGGACCCCTGTCTTCTGTGCCGGCAGAGGATTGAGCCACATGTGTAAGAGCAAGCAAGAAACCTTCCTTCCTGCTGCTGCCTGGAGAGCTGTCCCGGGGAGAGAAGTCCCAGCGATGGCCGTAAGTGTAGGGCTGAGGACTGGCCAATAAGAACCAAGTGTGGATTTATTTCCCCTTTAATAACCACATAGGTGGATCTTTGCAGTCTGGTTTCACCCACTTTTAATAGGATAGACTTGGATTTTTTAAAAAATGTATTGCTTCCACTGTATTTTGGCAAGAAACATGAGCTGCGGGTGGTCCCCTCCAGGGTGGTCTCCTGTGGGGTGTAGGTATTTGGCGCATTCCTCTGCCAGCAGGGATGGAGGGGTGAACCAGTGTGGACCCCAGAAAACACAGAGTGGTCCTCTGAAATCACAACGTGGCACTCCCTGAGTCATCTCCCTCTCATCAGCTGACTTCAGTTCTTGCTCCTAAGATGCTCTTCGTTTTTTGTTGCTGCAAGGGGTCCTTCCCAGCCCTTAGAAAATGTTTTCTACCCTTTAGGAGATCTCATAAGCGAATTGAACTTTGCGAAAACACTTGGTGGCATTTTCTAAGCTTGCTCATAGCAATGTGGCAGTACCATAAATGACAGTTGTCACACGTCCCCCAGGGTAGTAGGTGCCCTCCTGAGCTGCCAGCGCTTCAGTTACCCGAAGATCTTGCCCTCACTGCTCAGCGGAGGTGATGTGCAAAGCGCTAGTGATCCACTTTATGCTTGGGGTAGGTAGAAATATTTTTCATTAGTCTGTTGGAGCTTTCTGTACATCTGGGTCCAGCTCTGGAGCCCCCAACATAGGAAAGACATGGACCTCTTGGAGAAGAGAAGGCTCCGCGGACACCTTAGAGCCCCTTCCAGTATCTGAAGGGAGCCTACAAGAAAGCTGGAGAGGGACTTTTTACAAGGGCATGGAGTGATAGGAAAAGGGGGAATGGCTTCAAACTGGAAGAGGGGAAGATTTAGATTAGATGTCAGGAAGAAATTCTTTCCTCTGAGGGTGGTGAGACACTGGAACAAGTTCCCCCGAGAAGCTGTGGCTGCCCCATCCCTGGAGGTGTCCAAGGCCAGGTTGGATGGGGCTTGGAGCAACCTGGGCTGGGGGAAGGTGTCCCTGCCCAGGGCAGGGGTGTGGAACTGGATGGTCTTTAAAACCCCTTCTCAACCTAAACCATTCTATGATTCTGTGATCTACTGATATTGTTCGTTTCCCTTAATTCCAGCACTTGAGACCAGTTTCTGCATGGTCCACCTTCTCTCTGTATGTCATGTTCAAGCTCCCCAAACAGCGTGTATCTGCGTTCTGAAGATCAAGTGGATTTTCAAAGACTTTCATCCCACCACCCACAAACAGATTTCCTGTGTCTTACTTCTCTGTGTTATTAAGATTGAGAGGTTTTCTTTTTTTCCTTTTTCATATTCTCCACTGCTGCGGACTCTTCAGCCAGCAGTGGGATGCTGCTCGCGCTGGCTTTAACTGGATACGCAGTCCCACTCGCTGCCTGCACGTTGCCAAGCTGCGTTTTCTAAGCATGACAGAGATGTTCAGAAATCTGCTCTTCATTTTAGCACAAAACCATCCTGCCAAAAAAAAAAAAAAAAAAAAAAAGAGGCACCCCTAAAGGCTTCACTTCGTGGTGGACCTCCCCACTCCGATGATTGCCCTGGGGACGCGACCTCCCAGTCTCCGCGGTCTGGGTCTGGATCAGCAGCCTTTGGTAGGGGCTGGTATTAAAATTGTGATTTTATTTATTTATTTTCTGTTTCCTTGAAGCTGCCTGCATTTGTTTACCAGTGTGAGCTGACCTTTGGGGAGACATTTCTTGATTAATTGGGTATCTAATAATTTCAGACGATTGACAGGTGTGTGCGTATCAGAGTTTTTCCTCTCGTTAGATGTTTTCCCTCTGGTTTCTTCTTTCCACGTTAGATGGCAAATGATGTGTTTATTTTTTGTATGAGTTCCTCCATTGTTTTTCTCTTTAATAATTAACCGCTGATTTCGTATTTGCCTGTTTGTCTCTTGAACCTTCCTTTTGCCAGTACATTCAAATCATAGAAGCTGCAGTCTCTTCTTATGTACTTATAAGCTACTTGTAAAGCAGAGGCTAGATATTTTAATTCTTGTAATATTTGGCCTTCAATACTCATTCTGTCAATAAGTCTTTGAAGGTACTCTCCACAGGCTGTTTTTTAAAAGAAGCTCCACCTCTAACTCACTTTCTCAAAGCACTGACTCCGTGTAGGTATCGAATCCTCACTCGTGTTTATCCCCTGGAGAATTTTGGAGGTTTACCTGCTTTAGGTTCCAAAGATGACAGGCAACAGGCAGCGAGTGCGTTGGGACACTTCTGCCTGCATTGGGTTTAGTTTATAGAATCACAGAATGGTTTGGGTTGGAAGGGACCTTGAAGGTCATCCAGTTCCCCCCCCTGCCCTGGGCAGGGACACCTCCCCCCAGCCCAGGTTGCTCCAAGCCCCGTCCAACCTGGCCTTGAACACCTCCAGGGATGGGGCAGCCACAGCTTCTTGGGGGAACTTGTTCCAGTGTCTCACCGCCCTCAGAGGAAAGAATTTCATCCTCATATCTCATCTCAATCTCTCCTCTTTCAGTGTAAAACCATTCCCCCTCGTCCTATCACTCCGCTTCCTGATCAACTTCAACTTCACTCCCTCCCCAGCTTTTCTGGACTCTAAGGTCTCCGCGGAGCCTTCTCTTCTCCAGGCTGACCCCCCCAACTCTCCCAGCCTGTCCTCCCAGCAGAGGGGCTCCAGCCCTCGCAGCATCTCCGTGGCCTCCTCTGGCCCCGCTCCAACAGGTCCATGTCCTTCTGCTGTTGGGGGCTCTGGAGCTGGACATGTATACGTATGTATGTACCCTAAAGACCTGGCCCTTGCTCTCTTGAGATGTTAACTGGAAGAAGAAGATGCTCCTGGTTTTTGTTTGTTTGTCCTTTAGTTATTTGTTAGGAAATAATCTGGAATGTTTCCATAGCAAACTGGCATAGAATTTTTTTTTTTCTCCCCTGTGGAAAACATAAATGTGTTGGTTTAGGTAAGTGATGTTTTGATTTTTATACAGAGGACAGAATTCACTTGTGTGGCTTGTGGATCTGTGCTCTGAAGAAGCAAACCACGGCTAGATAGGGGATTGGTTCTGGGAAGTATCGGTTTTATCTGGGGAAGGGTAATAGCGTGAACTTTTTTTTTTTTTATAGCCTTGGACTGGGACGTGGGGCGCTGGGATCTGTCCCTGCTTTGCCCCTGGCCAGTGGGTGCTGTCAGAGGTATCCCAGTAGGAAATGGTCTGAGGTTTAGTGATGGAAAGTTCAGTTCAGTAGAGGATGTCCTTATGAGCTTTTCCTTCTGGGTTGAAAACTGAAGTGTGCGTGTGTTTGGGTAACCTTGTGCTACAGGCACGTTATGGGCGATAGGTAGGGGAGAATCTCTTAACCCAACCTGAGCCTAAGCCTGGACGTTCTGGAGCAGGAGAACTTGCTTCCAGCCCTGGCTGCTCTGCGGAGTCCCCCGCCTTGGCGTACAGCCTGGTCGCAGCCCTGGAGTACTGTGTTGCCACGGATTGGTTACGGTGCTCTCTCACTCTGGCTAAACTGGTGCTTTGGTCATGTTTTACAGCCCACAGTGTGCCAAGGAAGGAACAGGAGTTAATTTCAAAAACAATTTAGCTGGAAGATTGCTCTATAAATAAATTCCAAAGAAAATAAAACGTTAGTGCAAGATGAAGGGAAGGAGAGGGGAAAGACGGAAGCGAGCAGATGTAAGCAGTGAGACAGGGCTTGTTCCATGGCCAAGTGCTTGTACTGATAGTAAAGTCTTTTTGTCACCAGTAACTCCTTTGGTGAACAGCCCTTGGAGGGAAAAATCGGCATTACTCTAAGGAAAGAAGTCCTCGGAGTGCTGTCTGCCGCTGTGCACAGACACGAGTCAGGTCTGGGTGTCCTGCTCCGCCCTGGTGAGGCCACATCTGGAGCACTGTATCCAGTCGTGGGCTCCCCGGTTCAGGAAGGACAGGGAACTGCTGGAGAGGGTCCAGCAAAGGGCTACAAAGATGATGAGGGGACTGGAGCATCTTTCTTACGAGGAAAGGCTGAGGGAATTGGGGTTTTTAGTCTGGAGAAGAGAAGACTGAGGGGGGATCTTGTCAATACTTATCAATTACTTATCAAATACTTATCAATTACTTAAAGGGAGGGTGCCAGGGGGATGGGAACAGTCTTTTTTCAGTGGTGCCCAGTGACAGGACAAGAGGGAATGGGCACAAACTGGAACATAGGAAGTTCCATCTAAACCCGAGGAGGAACTTCTTTCCTGTGCGGGTGGCAGAGCACTGGCACAGGCTGCCCAGAGAGGTGGGGGAGTCTCCCACTCTGGAGCCATTCCAAACCCACCTGGATGCCGTCCTGTGCAACTGCTGGAGGTGCCCCTGCTCTGGCAGGGGGTGGCACTGGGTGAGCTCCAGACGTCCCTTCTGACCCTGACCAGTCTGTGGTTTGGTGGTTTGTTCGGTGATTCTGTGGTTCATTCGGGGATTCTGTCCTGGAGAGGCAGTGGTGTGGTGAGGAGCTGTGGCGCTCGGATGCGGGATGGAGAGGACAGGTCCGTGCAGGGATGGTACCGGGCAGAAATCTGGCTGCCCGGCCACAGAGGGTCACGAGGGGTGGCTGCCGCTCACGGAGTCATTAGCACTGCAGTTACCTCATTCATTTCTACTGGTTTGCACTGTGGTTTTTATACCCCGCTTATGATCGAGCGTTATTTTCACTGTTTTCCAGTTGTGACTTTAATTGTCACTTTGTGTTTCCAAGAAAACGTTCTGCGTAACTGATGGCAGGAGAGCTTTTGCTCTGCGCTGTTGTACCTAATGTGCTGGAAGAGTTTGCAGACAGGGGCAGGCAACGGGCTGTCTATTCTTGTTCCTCCTGTGCAAAAGTCACCGATGCCAGATGACCCAGCTGGAGGAAATAAAATATCCGTATAGCAACTAATGGTGAGATTTTATGCCTGGGGAAGCAAATCACAGAGAGATAAACTTCCTGGTTATTTTCCCATTAAGTTAAAGCTCCTGTAAAAACAAAGTGCCTGGGATATAGAGAGGGAAGATAAGTCTTTGTACGGCAAAAGGTGGCTCAGCTCACAGACGCTGTAAGTAGCTTTCTCGAAACAAGTGAGGTGGCTCCTGGCTTGGGTCTGGTTTGTTTTAGCCCCTGGGTTCTTGGAATAAATTAATGACTTATTCCCCCCCCCGCCCTGTTTGAAGCTGCGTGGAATGCTGGAACATCCTCCCTGTGTCAGAATGTGTCGCTAATGTAAATTTTCCTTTATTTCAGCAACAGCGCACTGTTTATAGGCTGACACTGGTGAAAGCTTGGAATGTGGATGAACTCAAAGCCTATGCTGACCTGATATCCATCGGTAAACCAGACTTCATCGAGGTCAAGGTGAGCTGCATGGAGCTATTTTTTTTTTTTT